>QANU01072397.1:480155-556158 GCA_003254905.1 Nissolia schottii | reverse complement strand
AAAAAAAAAAAAAAAATCCTCCACTTAATGAGATAACGCTTTATTATAGTTTAGATATTACATTTTGAGAACATAAACTACATTATACACTCAAGCTAAGGGCCTACTAATTTACCCTTTATCATTATTCAATTTTCTTATCATGTCATTGTTCGATATCTTCTTCCACCACCCCATTCCCAACTCTCCTCCTAGCATCGGCGTCGTCGCACCTTTACCCACGTCTCGTCGTCACCACTTCCCTCCACCCCTAATGAAACCACCGCCCCTTTACCCTTCAAAAAAACCAAAAATTTCAAATTATTGAAAACGCCTCCTCTTTCTAGAGAAACAACAAAGTACAGTACACCCACAACCAAAAATGGGAAATTTGTCATCTACTGCACACAAAAACCGAAAGGCCTAAATCATCATAAGAGATGATCAAACAATCAACCTTAACAAATTTCATTCATATAAAAAAACAAGCTAAATAATTTAGGTGCCGATGGATCTTTCCCCTACTTTGTCATCGGAGTTTAAACAATAGATCTGTATAGATAACCTAGATATGTGCGCTTTACTCTATTCAATTTTTGCGTGTTAGATCTTGTCTTCGATTACCTAGATCTTTTCTTTATCAATATTTCAAGAGGAAAAAGAATGGAAGTGACGGAGAAGAGAAGGAGTGCGTAGAGGATAGACCAATCTTGTGGTATGGGTGGCGAAGGATGATGTGGTCAAAGACGACTGTAACGGGCCTAAGTACATAAAGGCCCGAATTAGGAATTGACCCCATTAGTGGAGCCAAAATTAGTATAAATAGGGGGGTGGGGAATTAGATGGGTATGGAAATTGTTAGTGTTTGATTCCTACTCTCTCTCTAAGGAATTTCTTCTCTCTAGTTTCCATCATTATCCATTTTTCCTTGTAATTCCAACACCACAATTACAGGAAATACCACAAATATTTCATCAATCTCCACAATTCAGCCTATTACAATTTTACATCGTTACAAATGGTGCTTTCATTGAACACCATGCTGGTGGTTACCGCTTCCCATGGTGGTTCAGAAAGCTCAAGCCATGTTCCGTTGTGTTCCGTTCTGCCGGTGTTCAACGGTGAGCACGGCTACTGGTGGATTCTTTGTGCGTCGAAGTTTTGGAACGCCAAAGGAACCCCGGAGTTGCAGTGGTTGCTGCAGGTTGACGAAGGGTTGTCTGGCCGCGATCTGACTTGGTTTCGGCTGTGGCGTCGGCGGATTGGGGGACTTTCGAGGTAACGTTCCTGTATCGTTACCAACCAGATTTCAGATCAATTTTGCCAAAAATTGTTCAAACTGAAGTTGCAGAGTGGGAAATTGATTGGGAAGAAACTATAGAAAATTTGAGATCACAGTTATAGGACCAATCAGATTTACCAGAATCAGAAACAAAAATTCCAGAAAATGCAGCAACAATTCAACGCAATACAGATCAAGACAAAGGAATTTCAGATTCAGCAATTCAAATTCAGATGCAAAAATCAATTATGGTAGCAGCAGAAACAAAGGAAAATCCACCCGCAACAATCCAAGAATCTAAGCAGCAAGAAGAAAACCAACCTGAGATAGATCTGAGGTCAGATCTTAGTGCAGGAGGGGAGGACGAATGGCAAACTCCCCCACCGGAGCCACCAGATCCGTACGGTGGAGACAATATCGGGGGAGGCATACGAGGTGGCGGAAGAGTTGGATACGGTGGCGCTCATGACAGCGGGTTGGGCGGGTTTGGGGAGGAGCAAACACAATGGGTGGCTGCTTCTTATGTTGTTGTTGTCGCCGAGAAGGAGGGTGGCGCCACCGGTAGTGTCGACGGCACCTCGGCAACGGTAACTGGAAAGGAAGCGCGAAGGATGGGGCCTGACGTCATGCCGCGAGTCTTGACGGGGAGAGAAGACGTGATGGCGGCGGACCGAAGCACGGCGAGCAGATGGCAAGCGGAAGCGCCGCGGTGGCTGGAGAGAAGCATGGCGAGCAGATCGCTAGCGGAGAAGCTGCCAGCACCATCGCCGCGAAAGAAGAACGTGCGGGTCCCTGAGGTTCTTCTACCGACGGACACCCCCGGCGAGTCACCCACCGCCATCACCAGTGGCGCTCGTGGGAACAATGGTGGGCGGCGCGAGTTGCAGGAGGCGAGGGCGCTAGAGGCAGCGGACAGCGGCAAGGCGGTGCGCGCGTATGAATGTGAGCAGTGGCGAGTTGTAGGCGGCGGCGACGACGCGAGAGCTAGCGGCGAGGGTAGAGAGAGCGTGGTGGAGGGCTGTGGGTGTTGCTGTCGTTGTCGCAAAGAAGGAAGGGGTTACCGTGGTGGACGGCGTCAGGGATACCGAGCCAGGCGAGAGCGAGTGCGAGGGGTGTGAGGGGTAGCGGAGCCGCGGATCTCGGGGGTTGCTAGCGGCGAGGGCGCCAGTGCTGGTGGCCGCTGTCGCCACGTGGGTCGTGATGGGGCGAGCTGCGGTTGTGGCCATGAGGACTTGGGCACCATCAGCCATGGTTTGGGAAGCATGGGAGAAGAAGGAGGCTAGGGTTCAATTGGGGGAAAATGAGAAAGAATGCTCTGGTGGTCTCCTGGGTCATGCAAAAACTGTTTGGGTGGAAGAGGGCCAAGCCCAATGCAATTTTTGGGCTTTGAAGGTTGGGTATCACTTAACAAAAATGAGCAATTTTTCAGCAATTTCTCAACCAAAATGGGCTTCTACTAACAGGGTAATTTTTCTGAAATTCCAAAAATATGGCCCAATTGATGAAGACATTTTCAGCAATTTACAATGTAAGCAATGGGATCCTGGAGGAAATAATTTTTTTTGTTTTTTTTTGGACCTTGAGAACAAGGTCCATTTTTAAAGGATGGGGTATTGTAACGGGCCTAAGTACATAAAGGCCCGAATTAGGAATTGACCCCATTAGTGGAGCCAAAATTAGTATAAATAGGGGGATGGGGAATTAGATGGGTATGGAAATTGTTAGTGTTTGATTCCTACTCTCTCTCTAAGGAATTTCTTCTCTCTAGTTTCCATCATTATCCATTTTTCCTTGTAATTCCAACACCACAATTACAGGAAATACCACAAATATTTCATCAATCTCCACAATTCAGCCTATTACAATTTTACATCGTTACAACGACATCGACAAGGTGTTGCAACTCCCTTTGCTCTACCTACTCCCATCACAATTGAAAACTTTGGTGGAGAGGGGGTGATGGCACTAGCTGGGGGAGGCAGTAGATCTGTCTTGGTAGCGGTAAAACGAGCTTCTCTGATGACGAAGGGTACGACTTCGACGCGACGGTGACAACTCCAGCGTCCTGAGGGAGCCACTAACAGTGAGGGGGGAGAATAAAGGGAGGCTAGATTTGGAGAGGAAGGAGGAGGATGGCAGAGAAGAAAAGAGAAAAAGGACAATTTTGTGATTTGCTTTTATTGTAATTTCATAAGAGAGTTTAAAGAGTTTAAGTAAAAAAAAAAATATTTTTAAGCTAATTTAAACATATTCATAACTTAAATATATCAATATCAATATCAGTAAATACTTGGTAACAATTGGATTAGATGTTATTCTTTTGGGCCGGTAGTGTTAGGTCGACCCGATTGCAAATTTAAGATGTGCCAACATCATACAAATAATATTGCATTTTAATAAAATAAAAAAAAAAAGACTCGCATCAAGTTCTTTATATTCATTTGGGTTAAATATATTTTTAATTTGTCATAAATTACAAATTTTGTGTTTTGTCACTGGTAAATTTTTTTAGTAAGTTTTAATCCATTCTGTTTAGATGAGCCATTAACCGCTGACATAGCAGTTAAATTGGCCACGTGACACATCAGGAGCGATGCATGTGAAGACTTAACTCAACCCCATTGACCCAACCCGATTTGCCTAGATTACCCATGACCCTAACCCATAATTAAAAAAAATAGTAAATAAAAAAAATAAAACAATTAAAACCCTACTTTCTCACCTTCATTCTCTTCTCTCCTCCCCTCTCTCTCACCTTTCAATCTCCATAGCCTCCATCACCATCACCACCACCACCACCAACAACAAATAAACATCAACAAAATCAAACTCTAATAATACCAAAAAAGCAAATAAACACTAGGCCAAAATTAATTTTTTTTTCAATTTTCTTTCTCACATTTTTTCAATTTCCACCATTCTTAATTATTATCATCAACCTTACTCCAAAACCACACACAACACCCCTGTTCCTCCATTTTCATCCCCACCCCCCTCTCTCTCTCTGTCTCTCTTTGTGCTTCAAAATTAGATTCAAAATCTAATCAAATCAACAAAACAGGATCATCATCCTACTCCCTTCGCCAATGTCTTCATCTCCTTCGTCATCGGTGTGGGCGTCCGAGGCACCAGCTAAGTCACCGGCCTCATCATGCTCTCCATCGTGGCCTTCCTCACCTACCATTGCATGATGCTCCTCGTCCTCACCATGGCCTTGAACGTGCACGACGCGCATGAGAGCTTCTTCAGCGCCTTGCAGTTGTCGCCAACTTCTGCCATCTTGGCCTCAATAATCTCCTACCAACCATGTGAGGTTCATGCACCGGAGCAAGATCAACATCGAAAACTCATATTTGTGGTGGAGGGGCAGACTCTCTCTTAAATCTGGTCACTCTAACGGTGATGCTCCATGGTGGTGTCGTGGAGAGAGAGAGGTGTGATGGTGGTGGTGAGAGTGGCCAAATCTGAGCCCGTGGTGGTGTGTAAGTGGCAGTGGTGACAATGGAGGTGGTGGTATGGCAGAGGTGTGGTGGGAGTAGGATGGGGGAGGGAAGAGTGAGAGAGGTCTGGAGTGGGGAAGGAAGTGAGTGAAAGATCAGACTTGGACTGTTTCAATTAATTTATTTTTTTTAAATTTTGAGTCATAAGTCATAGGTAGTGAACGAGTCGGATATGGAAAAGTGTTAAACCGTCTAAATAACAAGGATCAAAACCTACTAAAAACAATTTATCAGGAATAAAACACAATTTGTAATTTATGAGGGATTATAAACATATTTAGCTCTGTTAATTTTATCCAATTCTTACATCAAATAAAGATATATTAACATTTTTCTTAAAATAAGTAACTTTATATTAAAAATGTACGCTCAACCCGATAAAGAAGTTAACAATAAAATAAAAATAAAAAATTGTTCCATGGTAGGTAGATGCAAGTGCTTTTTCTTCATTTACAAAATGAATGCTCACATTCGTTTCACGAAGGGAAAAAAATCTTTAGTTGGCATCATTCCGCATTTTCAAGAATGGTTGGTCAAATTTGGTAATACTAAGAAATGTTGCCAAACTGGATGCAGGTCTTGGTTTGAGTATAGAAAAAAGCCCATGAATGAAAGAAAGTAATGCAAGATTGCCAAAATTTTTTGATTAAAAAAAAAAGATAATTTGATAAAATAAAGTGATATAAGTCACTTATCAATCTAAAAGATATGCCACAACTGAACTTGGTATGTTCCTACTTCGTAGGTAATAATGCAAATAGAACAAAACAGAAAAAGGTAGACCAGAGCGATACAACTACATTGTCTAAACAACAGGATTCCTAGTAGTATATGCTATCACCGTTAATTAGCCGTAGAAGAATCAACGTATTTTCAAGCATTCATCCTCTGCAATTCATCCTCTACAGTGGCTAATTTTTTTTTTTTTTTGGTAGAATACAGTGGCCCATCATTCAACATATTACCAGATGCAAGTAAATAAGCAAGTGCAAAATGAATATAAAAAAAGAAACTACGAAAAACAATGCAGATGTCAACGAGAAACAGTTAGCATAGAATTAGGCAGTCTCATAGGTTAAGAAATACATGACCACATATCTACAAATTGACAACTTGAAATAGTGAAAAGATAGAGAATTACGCAGCAAAGGTCAAATATAACTTATTCTTCACTACAGTGTGTTCCTTCTGAATTTCAGCAATGCCACCTTGTCAGCCAGTTTCCTCGGCGAAGTTTGCACCACCACCCCAATGGCTCCATAATAGAATGGTTTATATATCACAGGTACGAGGTGAATACAGCCCCACCCCAACCAACCCGTTGTATATATAATAATAATATGGAAACATGGGAACCAAATATGAACCTAAAACCTGTACATGCTAACCACTAGTGTTTTCCTACCAGCCACACAAAGTAACAAAATAAGCTCCCTTTGTCAAGAGTAAAAGAAAAGACATGAGGGAACATATCAAGCCGAGTACATCATAAAGGGCCTGATTGCAAATTTATCACAATGCTGCACATTGTTATTGGCATCATGACAAGTTGAGATAAATGAGGATGGGGCAGCAGCAGCCTTCATCAGAGATTCAACTCGCACTTCCACTAGAGATAGTTCCAGATGTATCCGAACAGATGCAAAGTTGTCCATAAGACTTTCGATGCGATTTTCAACCCAAAAAAAAAAACGTTCAATAGGTGGACTTCTTGTTAATTTATCTATCAACTCAGCACTGTTTCTGAGTTCACATGACCACCACCACTACTGCCAGCATTACTGTTAAATCCAACCACAGGAACCGAGCGCTGAGCAAAATCCAGTAATAGCTTCCTCTGGCGGTCATCAGTGTGAGGGAGACTGACACGCAAGAGTTCAACAGGCATTTCCTTACTAATAGCCTTAGCAGCATCTGATCCAATGTCATCCACATTTGCTGCTGGACTTTGTATAAGTAGGGATTGCATGATACTATGGTATTTATTCATGCAATACTTAGTGAGAAGACCAAAGAATTCATCAAATGATGCCTGCCAAAATGAACGATTACCTACATTGAAGTTGCAAGCAGCATGAGGATCAGTTAGAAGTTCAGTAGCCCTCTCAAGAACAGATACTAAAATAAGAGAAGCGCCATCTCCAGCAGAGCTTCCAAGGGGACGTAGAGGAGGCTGCTCTGCAGAACAAACCACTGCTGCAAGACAAGCACTAAGAGTACCAAGATCCATTCCTCGAACACATTGGCAAACCACCTTGGCAAGGTTACTTGTAGTCTCTGAAGCTGCCGGATCTGAGGGGAGACCACCGAATAAGAATCTTAAATGACGAAAGATTGTCATGCAGACTATCCGCAAAAGTTCACTACCAGGAAGAAGCAAATGAAGATACTTTGCAAGGAGCTTACGTCCCTTGGCCAGAGATGCTAATCGTAAGAAAACGAGGTCATCCTTAGCAGCAAGCCCTACTTTGTGTCCATTCTTTCCCAGTGGGTCAACAAGTTGAAGTGAAGTTGCTAGTCCTTCCAACAGAACTTGACGTCTTCGTCGTAATTGGCTTCCACCATCTTGTAGTTGATTTAACTTCAGGAAACGATCAATATCATCTACATCCAGCAGCAGACAGAGACCATCCTCAATTGTGACTCTGGCTGCAAACATAGGCTCCTGCTCAAGGGGCTTCTCTGAAATACTTTGATCAGAGCCACCAGTAACAGAAGAGTTTGGGGGATCAACCTCAAGAAGAGGGCGGGGCCGACGGATAGATGAGAACGAAACCCTCCCTAGGCTATCAACCTGAAGAAAAGCATGCTGCTCACTATTAGCACGAGATCGCGCAGCAACTTCCCTTATCTGGGTTGGGCAAAATGGATGCTTCAACTTAGCAACAGTAGATTTTTTGGCAAGACAAGCTTGGTGGTAATAATCATCCACGTATGGGTCATTACTATGAGTCACAGCATGCTGCATTCTAAGAATACTCTCGATTTCATCACTTGTCATATGCTTGGATCGAAACTGTAATGAACCACTATCACTCTTCTGGCTACTGGCATCAGAACTCTGTTGGGAGAAACGAAGACTGTGTTTACCTTTGTGAGTTGATTTCGGTCTATGATCTCTAACATCAGCCAGACCAAGCATATGGTCATATTTGCTAATTACAGATGACCCAGAAGAAAGGTGGGGTTTAAATAAATGGGGCTGGAAACCTGATAAATAGCCTGCAGATTGCGGAGAAGGATGATGCATTCTGTGTTGCTGTTGCTGCAATTGAGTCATTATGTGAGGGGATACTGATCCATTATGAAGATGTAGTTGTTGCTGCAACATATTACTGAGGAGGTTTGAATGATCTCCAGCATACAACCCTACCTGATTGACCAGTTGATTCTGCATTCGCTGACTAAGAGGAGAACCTGCAGGAAATTGGCGCATGTTTCCACCAAAATGTGATCCATGGTTTAATCCACTCAACTGCAGTGCAGAGTTAGAGAGATGAGATCGATTTTGCGACGTTAGTCCCATCTGAGCTCCTCCAGCATGGTATGGAATGTTTAAGTGGCTTGCACTACTATGACTTGGAGAAGCCTGCTGAGATCTACCACCAGGGGGAGGATAAGAAGTAAATGAAGACTTTGGTACCAAAATTGGTTCACTAGAAAAACGAGGAAGCTCCTGCTGCTTTTCAGGATATGATGATGTTCTGTACAAGGGCCGTGATTCTTGCAACTGAGGAATGGAGGAATGTGGCTGTGATGACCATCGTTTACCATCCTGAGAAGTTTCAGTATCATAAAGGTGCTGATCAAGCCAATTGGGAACTGGTTCACTAGAGCAATGTTGGAGGTGGTAGTGTTGCTGCTGCCTTTGCTGCTCAGGATATGAAGATGTTCTGTACAAGGGCTTCGGTTCATGTAAATGGGTGAGAGGCGAATGGGGGTGTGATGACCATCTTTTGCCATCCAGAGAACCTTCACTATCATAAGCATTCTGGTCAAGCCAGTTAAGAACATCATCCCTTTGTGCCCACTCGGAAAGAGAATCTGGGCAAAATATAAGAATATAAATAATTCAGTCCAGTGTAATGATTGCATAAAGTAGTGATAAGGAAAGTAACAGATATGTCCACAAACCAAGAATACATAATCACTTTGACAATTGCACATATCACCCATCTTAAACCATATCGTCCCAAGTGAATTTTACATGCACACACAATCTAACCTTCTGAAAGATCACAATACTAGAGGCAATGCCTTTGATGCATTATCATAAATAGCATAGAAGACGTTCCAATCATACAGACTCAACATATTCAATTTATTGTCACTTTCACCTGACAGCTGTCCGTAAGAGTTTTTTTACCACTTAAAGGAGCATCAAGTTAAGAATAAGCTTGTTGCAGAACACCCCCCCTCGAAAAAACAAATCTTCATTTCCATTAGCTAAGAACATGACATGTTATTATGTGTTGTAAATCTATGCTTTACAACTTCATATTTCCAAATGCATATGCATGTTTATGGTAGAAGTTTTAGTTCATGGAGTAATATAGATGTTCAAAAAGTTTGTAATGCAGGCACATGCAGACGTTTCAACATTAAACAGCAGAACAAACTACCAGTGCGTCAAGGCTGAGTAAGCTAAGACTAATTGAGAGGATGGGGAAAGGTAGACTAAGCATGAGTACCGAGGCTCATTGATTATTTTGGGATAAAAGAAGATATTATTGAGAAGAAAAGAGAATTTCAAATATTGGAGGCCAAGAAAACCTTCTTACATGAAGGAGAACAAAACAAGAAAAAACTAAGAATGAAGTAGAGCTTCTCAATCTCTGAGCATATCTGAGAGAGAAAATCCTCTAACAGGATCATGGGCTTTATACACCAAATAGAGGTCATATGCTTAATCCTACCCAACAAAAATTGCTTGTCTGAAAATTTGTCGTTGAAGGTTGCGCATTCTAACCAAATACACCAAACAGTAGCAAAAATTGCACACTACCAGAAGTATTTGGATTCCTTCATTTTCCCAAAACCAGCATAACTTATCAACAAGAATTGATTGATGGCTGCAGAGCAAACACAATTTTCCCCCAAGATACCAAACAAATTATTTCATAATTAATCAGCCACAGGGCAGTGCAAAAACAAATGTGTAATTGATTCCAAATCTCACCACACACAGCACACGAGAGGAGGAAATAGCCTTATGGGGCCTTCAAAACTGCAACATGTCATTAGTATTGATTTTGTTAGGCACAACTATCCAGATAATGGATTTAACTATACAGGGAGCTTTAGACTTCCAAATAGGTTTATCAAGGTAAAAGAAAAATAACATTTGCAAGAAAACAGCCCAAAGAAATCAAGAGACCAAGACCAAGATTTTTTATCAGGATTAGGAGACAAGTGAACAGTATCACAAAGACGTAAAACAAAAACTTATTCAGAGGACTCTATTATCAAGATTTATATATATAGGTCCCAAAACCAATAGTAATTGGAGTTCAGTACTCTGTAAAAACTCTGGACAAGGGCATTGTGTGAAAGATGGGTGGTAAAGATGAGGAAATGATAGTTCAAGAAAGGAATTAACTACCCAATGGTCCTCCCAAAAGTTAAAACGACGATCATTACCCACCTTCAAGGAAAGCAACACCTGAAAGGTTGAATAACCTTGGGATATAAATTCCAGGGGCTAGAATGAGAGGCACGGGCTACATTATTAGCATCCCACCCATATTTGTCCATGCCATACTCACTCCAGGTTACTTGATGCCAAAGAGAATGAGTCAACCGAGGCTCATCAATTAAAGAACCCCAATGTCATGTGCTTTACAAGGAAGATAGAAGCTAAAATGCTAAAAAAGTCATATCGTCAGCATATGTTTGTTCGCCAAGTGCGGGCTGGAAAGCCAAGAGCGGAAATGTTCATATCAAAGTTGATTTTTGGTTGCTATTTATTTCTAACAAGCTACCAATGCTATAAGAAAAATTGGGTTCTTGCTTACTAGCCACACCCTCAATGTCTATGGATCTTAGTCATACAAAAAATAATTCACATCCACTGCTATTCTGAAAAAATAAACGCGCGTCCCAAATAAACCCATTCCAACTTTCAAGTATTAATCCTAAATCCTTGCAACTAGTGAATAGTTTACATACACTTCACAAACTATTAAGCGAAAGATGATGATAGAACTGGACCAGAATTAGAGTATAGAAAGGTAGAAATAATGCAAGAATGACGGTAAGGTGATATTATTTCAATGGACTCCCTTGAGATCAGTGTACCCAAGGGAAGACAGAATGCTTAGAGGGTTGACTGTTTCTCTTCCAAACCTATCTGAATTGCTGCTGAATTCATATCTTCTACTTCTTTAATACCATCTTATATACATTTCTGTTACTAACTACTAATTCTAATTTCTAACTACAAAGGCCCATTAATCAGGCCTGTTTCCCATCAGATGGCAACAGAGTATAATGGAAGAATACCAATTAATAATGTTAAATAAATATATACATGACAGATGCAGAAAAGTTACATTATTTAGTTTTGATAAAAGAAAAAATGCAAAATGCAGAATTCTTTACAATTGCTTTACTCACTTTCTCTAGATCCTCGATCACCAATAACTCCTGGGCTTCTTGGTCCACTCACAACCTTGTTCAACTAAAATTAAATCAAATAATAACAATAAAAGAAGCTATGAGTACACATAAAGCATCATATAGGAAAATTCAGAGACAAGCATCATGATGACATGATCAAAATCATAACAGAAGCAGAATCATGAAATTGAGCACATGTGAATCATATCAAGAAAAGATCAAACAACTAACCTTAGTGTTTGAGTCAGACATCATTTATGCCAAAAACATTCAAATGAGTTTAAATTGCCAAAAGAAGCATGTTAATCAGATTAACCTTTCATTTAGCAAACTCTTCCACTTTTCCTTCCACTATTTTCTTTTATATTCCGTGAATGAGATAATGGGTACATTGTCAAAATTAATGGACTTGCGAACAGGAATTAAGCTGCTAAGAAGCCTCAAGAGGAAACTTAAGTTTTTAAAAAAAATTTAAAAAAAAATAGCATACTGCATTGGCAATAATAAATTCCACTAATGCAGCACCAGAATTCAGAAATCCCTTTTACGAACAATCATCAGAAATTACATCCCAAAAAGCCAAAAGTCTAGAATCTCTACCTACATTTTTTCAACAACCATAAATATTATCCTCTTTGGTCCACGCTATCTCCAAAGACAAATACACTCTGCACTTTCAATAGTGCTAGGCCAACTTTCTCTCTAATCCATTCATTCCTACTTATATCCTATCTTGGGTGTCCACTCTTCCATCACAACATCCTCATCTATGATACATTGAGCTTATTCTCCCATTGGCTTTTATCGTCCAACATTCAGTCCAGAAAATATTGCAGGTGCAGACCTTCTAGCTATGTAGTTAACTCCCCCTTAAGTATGAGTGGCACTTTCCCATTACGAATAACACCCAATGCACTCCTTCATTTCATCCACTCAATTTGAATCTTATGGTTTATATCCTCTCTACTTCCTTTTCACTGTTTATGATGAACCCAAGACACTTAAACCACATGGCTTGTGGGATCCGATTTTCACCTCTAAGTTAGCATTAGCTCAACCTGTTATACATTCCATGCACTCCGTCTACTTCTATTTAAACAAAAATCTTCTTCTAGCTTTTTTTCACAACTCTAACTTCCTATTTATTTCCTCTTTTACCAACTCTTGCCTTAAATCATATGTTTGAACTTTGAAGCATTACAGGGTTACAGCAGTCATGTTACTGAAACATATAACTTTCATAAAATATTAATAATTGTTATAAATTTTCTCCAATGAATGAATGCAAATTATGAAGTTAACATCATCACAATAGTCAATCAAGTAAAAAAACATTCAATGAGTCATATGACATCACTTAACAATGTTACCTTCAAAAAAGTGGTAGTGAGATCATCAATGTCGGAAAGAGATCGTACATCCTCAGCCTGCACAGAAAAAGAAATAGTTAGTTGATATCTAGCATATCTGTAAAATGTATATGACTGGAAAAGTAAAACATTTTTCTATGTGAGGTGGGAGAGAACAAGATGCTGAACTATATAAGCAGATGATTGAAAATCAACCTCTTCTCTATTGAGAAAGAACTCCTCATTGGAGGCATCTTCTTCTAACCCTCCCAGCTCAACTTCCTGGACAACGTCTTTACCAAAGAATGCATATTGTGATGCATCAAAAACCGCTCCTCCTGTAAAACAAATACTTCCAGTCAAAAACTGACCACCAGTTTCTTTGAATTATTTAAGTTGAAAAAGTACATGATGGAGTGAAACAAATGGCAGAAAATTCTCACGTGACTAAGATAAAATAAAACGAAAAATTAGATAAGCTTGCCATCAAGTAATAAAAAATTAATCAATATATTGGAAAAGCAACATGTCTTTCACTCTAAAAATGAAGATATAAATGCAAATAATATTCCACAATAACGCACTCATATGCGCAAAAACTGCCATAAGCTCGGCACTACTGCACTCTGGGGATTGGCCAGGTGACAAATTAAACTGTCCTGAATCAACCAGAGTAAGAGCAAGCACAATAAACAATCTTCTTCCCAACCAGCACCACAGAGACACACACAACTCTGCAGACCATGCATGAACAAACCACCTTCAACTAAAATGGCTCTATTCAATTGAGCTGCTATAAACTGAACACAACAAACAAATTAAACACCTCGAAATGCATAAAATAAAAACAACAACAACAATTTCCAATTTCATGCGTGTAAATCACGCACAAATTTTCCCATACTTCAAATCAAATCACCGGCTAAAACGAACCAGATCTACAAGAACAAGCTGAAGCAAAGAACACAAACAATACCACATTAAATAAAACGGTTAAGACAAAACAAAGCAATGAATCGAAGAAGGTGAAGCAAACCTGTGGGAGCATCCCCCAATTGCCGAAGATCCCCCGTGTTGGAAGGTCCCCCAACGTCACCCCCAGCTCCACACACATCCATATCGACCATGAAAACTAAGGTAGAACGATACACAGAAAGCGAATAAAAAGTGCAAAAAAAGATCGAAGCTTCGACGAGAAGACAGCACCGAATGTGAATAAAGGTTGAATCTTGAAACACTATTTCTGGTTCTTCTTCTCCTCAGAGTGTTTCAGCTAAAACGAATCCAAAGAGGGAGAAGGAGAAGAAGAAGATGAAGATCTGCGCTGAGAATTGAGCACATGAGAACAAAAAAAATGGGCTTCGATTTGGATCAGGGGAAACGGAAGAGAGAGAGAGAGAGAGAGATAGGAACCCTACGAAGAAGATATTGATCGTAATTTATTGCAGAATTTGTTTTGTATTTGTTTTTGTTTTTGTTTTTGTTTTTGTTGTTTTTTGTTTTTATTTTATTTTATCTTTTTTTATTTAATATACAAATACAAAATGAGACATTTTCGCGTTGCCAGCATGCAACATAGAGCGCCGTAATGACCGATTTGACCTTACGCTACTCCAACCTCAATTATTGTCATTTTATGCCTTATTCTTATAAATTATTGTTGCGTAAGTTACAATTAAGGAGTGATCCACTTGTGTTTTTCTCTTTTTCTTGGGGCAAAGTATTTCTATTAATCCCATCAAAAGAATATACATATTCTGGTTCATTAACTAACGCAATTTATGAATTTTCTTAAGAAGTCATATATATATAACTTTTGTCTTACTTTTAAAAATATTTATTTTTTGGAAAAATTATTTTTTCAAAAATTATTCTTTTAAATCAGTTCTTATTTTAATAAGGATAAAAATATAAATTAATAAACTACAATTAAATTGATTATTATTTTAATAAATTTTAAAATATGAGAATTGATTTCTAAACAAATTCAAATCTCATTCTATATATTTAATTCCCAAAGATAAATATATTCAAATCTCATTGTCTATTTTTCAATCATAAATAATATATCATAAAGATACTTACTAATAAAAGCTTAGGGGAAAGCAAGGCCGGTTAATTCCGAAATTATACTACAAATTTTGAGGCACATTTATAATATTAGATTTTTTGGTGCATTGTATTTTTTTACAAAATTTATAATATTAAATTATTATCATTACCATTACTAATTACTAATTATTATTATTACTAATTACTAGTGCTAATATTACTAATATTATATTATATATTACTCCCTGTACCATAATATTTTCTAATTCAAATATTTTATTCTCTAACAACTAAAAAAATCACCATTTAATTTTTTTTTAGAAAACACTAAATTTTAAAAAAAAAATCCACAATTATTATCATTTACTTATAAAAAATCTTTGTTACAAAAAAAATATTATTTAAGATATTATAATTTATAAATAAACATAAAAACACGTCAAAGTAATTTTATAAAATAATTTTATAATTAAGATTTGGTTTGATAAAGCTTTTTGATGAGGTGTTCATGTTCTTAAGAAGCACAAGCCAATTTTTTGCGTTTTATAAATAGAATAGTTAGAGAGCTTTTACTCTGGGCTTTTGAGAGTTAGATGTGCTTTTCGGAGCTCTCGAAAAAAGCTTTTCAGAGATGACTCTAGCACTCCAAAATTTAAAAACATTCAAATAATCTTAAACTTTAATAAAATTTCAATTTTGTTATTCAAGCATTAATGAAATATTAAAATATGAATATTATTTTACTATTTATATCAATTGTAATTACTTTATATTTTAATAGTAACTTAATGATATATTTAAAGAGCAATTTTTAAAGTCTAAAGAGCTTAACAACGGTTGGAAAATCACAACTTACCAAACCAAGCCTAAGAATAATCCAATAATCTTTAGATATAAATAATTTGGTACAGTAAAGTAAAGATTTGCTTTAACAATATTAATATTTTCAATGAAACTAAAAATTTTATTGTTTTAATTATTTTTTTATATTAATCTTGTACGTTGCACGAAAAAAATTTACTATTTAACTAGATTATATAACATTATATAAATAACTTTTTAAAGTAGATACGGTAAAAACAATTTTAATGACATGGCAACTTGTAATTAATGTTTGTATAAAAAAATATTTTATACAACGAAGTTTAAAATTTCATTATATCTTGTTCCTGCAATATTGTTTTAATATCCATGTTGAAGGTTTATTTAATTTTTTTTAATTTAAAAAAGTTAGCCCTATTTTTAATCAAAGGAAAATAATTTTTATTCCACAAAGAAACAAATAAGGGCGCCCGTAAAGACAATTACATAGAAAGAAGAGATATCCTAGTGATGTGTAAGTTTAAACCGAAAGAATACAATAATCGGACATCTTCAACTCTTCAAAGGGAGTCTCCAACTATCAAAATTGATGTGCTTAGTACCAACATAAGGTTAGTCAAGGTGGTAGGTACCTTAACTCTTTAATTAGAGAACTCAAACAAGTACTAAAAATGGAGAAAATCGTTGCCGATAGACTTTTGCGCCCTTTAAGGGACCTCAAGCAAATTGGGTCGGGTTAGTTGGGTTATTGGTAATAAGACTTGGATGTGCCTGGTATGTCCAAGATCAACATGATTGGAAGTCGTTTTAGGACAGGGTACTCCAACCCCTACATGTTTTCTTCAGGTAAGGTGAACCACCGGATGTTGATTAAGTAGCACCCTTTTCCAGTTCATCTAATTTTATGGAAATTAAAGAAAACAAAAAATGAGAACAGACAAAAAGAAAAGGAAGGGGATGAAGGCTCACCAGACCACCTTGAAGGGATGACCCCTCCATGGTGGTTGGTTCTCTCTCAGTCTGGGAAGAGGGCAACACTGGCTAGCTAGACGAAGCTTCTCGCACGACCTCAACTAGATCAAAACACGATGTGAATTAGAGACATTAACAGGACCTGGATATGTACAATCTCGCCTTTTGACTGATCATAGGAAGGGACGAGAACAAATCTTCACACGCGGCGTGGCTTGGCACAACCCTTTGAAGAGAGGATGTTCACCTTGCACTACAAGAAAAACGTTAATTACCATCGGAATTACCATCAGATTTTTTCCCGATTATCGTAAAAATTTTAGCTTTCCATCGGACTTACCGTCGAAAACTAGACCAATGGTATAAGCCTCGATGGTAACTTATTACCGTCGGAGTGACACAGCTGATGGTAATTACCGTTGGTTTTAGCCAACGCAAATGGAGGTCCAAGAACAATTCATACTGAACCGATTACCATTGACTATAACCGATAGTAATAGCGTTAATATTTTATTCCATTTACCGTCGAGCAATTCTGACAAAAATTAAATGCTATTTATACAAAAATTATGACAATTTACCTTCGGTGATATCTGACGGTAATATATTAATATTTTATTAAGTTTACCATCTATTATAGCCGACAGTAATTTGTCCAATTTACCGTTGAAACAAATCGATGGTAATTATTAATATTTTATTTTAATACATAAATAATAAATTATCCTTATAAATAACTAAATACTAAAAATGAATTTGTGCAATAAAAGTTAAAATTACACATAATATTCAAATGAAATTGTGTTACAAATTCTCAAATTATTACATATGTTATTTTAAAAGTTCAAAACTGTCATCGTAATTTTCAGAACTAAGTTCATCATTGAACTCTTCTTCTTCTTCACTATCATTGTATTCATTAATTTCTTCATCACTTGTATGTTGTTGGAGGTTAAGAAGTTCAATTATGTTGAGGGTCATCATCAAATTTACTACTACCTAATGTGGTAGGCAATGGAGACTCAACAATTATCGTTGCACGGATTGACTCCGACAGTTGATATACTTGATCAAATGTATTTTCTAAAGATTCTGTGTCATCAAACTCAATTCAACCACTTAGTTTGCATTTCATCACAACTTTCCAACTTGATTGGCTAGCTCCTGGATGGTTTGCGTAATAAACTTGTTTTGCTCTTTCAACAACAATGAACGAATCATACCCCCTATATCACATTGTAGGATTAATCTCAGTGGTCTTGTAGTCGGGGTGAGTCCGAGTTTCATTTGGATCATACCAATCACAACAGAAAAGTACAACATGGTGAGATGGACCATTGTGTGCATATTCTAATTCAATAATTTGTTTAAGCACTTCATACCAATCATTAGTTGTTTCAATAGTATTTGAATATTCACTCTTAACCCAAACCCCACTATTGTTTGTCCTTTGTCCATTTTCCCATTCAGATGTATGGAACTTATATCCGTTAACAAAATAAATGGGTCAACTAATTGCTTTATTCATAGGTCCCCATGACAAACTCATCAAGTGATGGCCACTGTTACAATGATTTTGCACCTATATAGATTTTAAAACTAAGTTATACGTATCTAATTATGATAAAGGAAATTATTTGATTGAAATATATAGTTTAAAGTTAAACACATACATAATTTGCAAACCATGAAGGAAACATTTGATCGGAGCATTGATCACCAAATTGTTGTTGAAACATCCTATAAACATGCATCAACATAATCAACATTTTTAGAAACTGTGTATTAATAAATTAAACAAGATTACAAGGATCAATTAAACTTACTAGTAATACGGAAGCACTTCTTCGCAATTCAGCAAAATAAATAAGTGAGTTGCCACCCTTTCTTTTGCATTCAACCAATAATCATTTGCTCTTCTAGCTGCCCGTCTAGTTTGATTGTAAATTGAAAATGTCAACTGATTAGGCATTGCACCACCATCATCGTTACATCCTACTGTAGTTCTATTGCAATTGTCGTTAGCACCAAAGTAGTACGAACAAAAGTAAGAAGTTTCCTTGATTAATAATGCCTCATATATCGACCCCTCAACTTGAGCCCTGTTTTTTACTATTCTTTGGAACACTCACATGCACATATATTGAACCAGACCACACATTCGGCCTTCATAAGCTAAGTGTACAGGAAAATTCTCCATTACATCAAAAAAATGCCAGGGAAAACACCCTCTCAAGTGAACAAAAAAATAATGGGAATGCTTTACCCCATGACTAAGAGGTCTTCAACATCAATAGTCGACGAGCATAAGGTTTTGAAAAAGTGGCTCAACTCGCTCATTGGTTTCAACATGCTTTTCGGTAGTTCACTAAATGCAATTGGGAGAAGACACTACATAAACACATGACAATCGTGACTCTTCATGCCAACCAACTTTCCTTGTGCAATATTGACACATCGAGCCAAGTTAGATGCATAACTAACAAGCATTTTCAGATCTTGCAACCAATGAAACACACTTTGAACTTGTCGCTTGTTCAGGTTGTAGCATGCTTTGGGCTTCATGAAACGACCACTAGAAATTTGTTGTAGGTTCAACTCGGGATGTCTACAAAACTGTTTCAAATCTAGTCTTGCCTTCTCGTTGTTCTTGGTCTGATTGGTGTCCATGACAATATGCATTATATTATCGAAAACATTTTTTCAATATGCATAACATCTAGACAATGACGAACCAAGTTATCTTTCCAATACAGCAAATCCCATAATATATTCTTCTTAGTCTAGTTATGTTCTTCCTTGTAACCTTGAAACCTAACAACTTTCCTAACTTCAGTAATCTTTGGAAGATGTCTAACCCTACTCAGAATTTCAAGGCCAGTTAATCTTTGCGGAGGCTCTTCATTTTCAATTCTTATCTTCTAAAATCCATACTTATTGTTCCTAAACATGTAGTCAGGTTCCAAGAATACCTTGTGACAATCAAACCAGGATTGTTTTCCTCCGTACGATACCCGAAATTAGGGGTGAACACGGGTTATACCCAACCCGCCAACCCGCTGAATCCGACCCAATCCGACCCGAGCGGGTCGGGTTCGGCAAGTTAGACCCGAATAATCCGCTGAGTTAGATGGGTCGAGTCTCGGATTCAAAATCCTAAACCCGACCCGACCCGCCGACCCGCATATATAACACTTTCAGCCCATTTCTTTCACTCTTCCGTCTTCTTCGACTCCCCCTTCGCTCGTCCACCACACCACCGACCCCCTTCGCTCGTCCCACTCCCCACCCGCGACCCCATTGCTGTCGTGCGAGTCTGCCACCGCCGACCATGCCGCCGGCCAAAAGCTTCGCCTTGGCCCCCGTCCCATCGTGTCCCCCCGGCGACCCCGCAGCCACCCCGCGACCCCGCGCGACCCCGCCCACAGCCACCCCGCGACCCCGCAGCCTCTTTCCCTAATTTAACCCTAATTTTGCTATGCTGTTTGGTGTTTGCTTTGTGTGTGTGGGGGGGTCTGTGGGCTACTATGTGGGCTGCTATTTTTGTTGTGTGTGTGGGGGGGTCTGTGGGCTGTGGGGGTCTATGGGCTTGTGTGGGCTGCAGCAGATGGCGGGTCTGGCGGGTACCCATAAAAAATGCATTTTTTTACCTGACTCGACCCGCCCGCAGGAGGTCGGGTCGGGTCTGTGACACGGGCGAGTCCTACCCGACCCGACCCGTGTGCACCCCTACCCGAAATGCTTTAGTGCCTTCCATACAAATTGGACACACTAAAGTTCCTTGTGTCATCCATACAGACAACACTCCATAAGTAGGAAAATCATTAATAGTCCACACCAAAGATGCCCTCAATACAAAATTCTACTTCCTGGACACGTCGTACGTAAGTACACATGGATTCCATAGCTATTTCAATTCATCTATCAAAGGCTGAAGAAAAACATCAATCTTTGCTTTAGGTTGCTCGGGCTGAAAATTACACAAGATAAGAACAGATAAGTGTCTTTCATGCACATCTCAGGCGGTAGATTGTACATTGTAACGATTACTAGGCAATATGAGTAAGGTTTGTTAAACTGATTGTTAGGCCTCATTTAGCGCCAACGCTTACCGATGGAGTTACCTTCAGAAAATTTTACCTACAGCAATCATGGCGAAAATTACTCTAGTTCGACCTAAAAGTCATTACCGTCAATTTAATTTATTATTTTTGACGTTAAGTATCTGACGGTAATTAGCATGTTTCTAGTAGTGTTAACGGTACAGAGCTTACAGCGCAACAAGGAGCTACATGAAAATCAAGCCCAACAGCACGAACCAAAACCTCGAAAGAAGACTAAAACCCTTGTAAGCACAAAATACAACCTCATAAGAGGACAGAACCCTTGTGGGCATAAAGGAAAACATCACAAGCAGACAAAACCTCTTGCAAACACAAAGATTGTCGACAACAGTGGTACAACCAGCCCTTGCAGACATGGAGATCCTAAAGAGGCACAAGAGCCTAGGCAACGCTAAACCCTAACAAAGTTTAGGTGCTTTCAACTACAAATAAAGTAACAAGCTCACGAAGTGGTAAATTATTGACCACAAAATATCATTTTATATTTATAGATGAAGATCGAACTCACACCACATGGTTAAAGAATAAGGTGAATTATCATCATACTACACTTCATGGTTTAAATATGAACAAAACTTATAAATAAAAGAATACTTCTATTTCTTTTAATCTTTTTAAGGATATCAATAATTAGTATTTACTATTATTCACCTATCCTTTCTTAATATATAATTTATAGAAATATATATATATATATAGTGCTTTAAAGGAGACTTTATAATAATATATTCAAAGTTAAGAAATTAAACTAAATACTAAAATATATTAGTGCAGTCATAAACAATATGTAAAAGAAAATATCTATAAATAAACTATACAGAAATAGCTAAATCCATATAAAAAAGAAATAGCTAAATCATGTCCTAAAAAAAGTCTAATCTACAAATGTTTGGACGTTTGCTTAGAACTCCAAACCTTTCCCGACATTATTAACATGGTTAGCTCTAGAATTTGTCATATGGTGTATTTAAAGGTGAGATCAAGTCAGGCGGTCTCTTATGGCAATTTACATTACCTTTTCATTAGAACTCGAACTAGAGACACTCACCATACTAAGGCAATGTCTTAACCACTAGACTAGCATCACTTTTTATAACATTTTATGTAATCATAGTTATTAATATAATTTTATTATTTTAATTTTTCTTTTTAAACAAACCCTAAATTAAATTCATAGGCTATAAGTTTTGTTCGTCACGGACTTTGGAACCATTTGGTTTAGGAATCAAATCAATCAAATGTCTTACAACTAAAATGGAACGATTTCAAAATCAAATCAATTCTTATTTTAACTTTCCATGAAATTCATTTGTCAATTCATATTCCCATGACTTCCCAATTAAATAATTTTTCATTTATAAATAAAATAGATTCCCAAATTTTGAAAATGGATCCTATCAATTAGATATTTTGTTAAGTATAACCTTTAACCACTAATTCTTAGATTTTTTTTTTGTTAAATATGACATTTAACAATTAATTCTTTGTTGCTTATGGCATGTATGGAGCATACCTCATTAATTAATGGTGAGAGATCACATTTGACAATATATGATGAGAAATCTAATTGAGAGGTCTTATTTCAAATTTTAGTGACATTAATTATGTGCCCAATTATGTATTGTTTGTTGAAAATAATTCTTGTTTAGTTGATATTTGAATATTATTAGTCTTGAATGTTTTGAACATAGATCTTGTAAGGTATTTGAATATTATTGGTCCTATCTGTTTCGGACTTAGATTCAAAAAGACGATTGATTATTGTTGAATGCTATTTTATTATGTTATTTTATTGAGTGTGTAACAGGCCACAGTAACACACTGTCGTAACAGGCCAAACAACAGATTTTTTATAATAAAAAATATACACAAGTACACCTATCGGGCTCGCCTCCCAAACAGGTTAAAAAAATAGCCTATGACAGTTAACAGACCAGGGTCAAGTCAAAAACTAACGAGACATGCCTGGCTTGTTCCCATCCCTAAGTATATTGTATCATGTATCAATTTTTAAAATTTTATACATCATATCTTAATATATTGAATATCATAAAATATATATATATATATATATATATATTTTTTTTTTTTATACTATAATTATAACTTAAAAGCATATAAAAATTCAAAAAAAAAATAAATAAATAAGTACAACCTCAAACCCACTTATCTCACTCTACAACAAATTTCAAGCCTCATGCTTATCTGAACTGGGATGCATAAATATAGATGCTAGAATAATAACAGAATGATTGAGATGATTGATTGAATTTAGTAAGAGCTGTTTGAATATACTATGGCTAACCACTAAAATATTTGGGTTCTTATGGTTTTAGTTAAAATAAATTATTTTGTTTAAATTGCTATCATAGTCATAGATATGAATGTACAGCATAATATGACAAAAGTACTCATCCAGCCTCCCAACATTCTCCCCCATTGCCTTCATCCTATTTTACCTCTTCATGATGATACCTAGATAAAGAATATAACAGTGTGTTTTTTATTTTCAATGTTTCATATTTTTTAAGATTTTGTGAAGAAAAAAAAAAAACCACTAAATACAAGAAAACCACATTTCTTGGTTTTAATTATAGTTTTAGCTATTTCTTCACAAAATTCTAAAAATTAAGAGAGACTTAAAAACAGGAAATGAAAACAAAAATCAAACAAAACTTTTAACAAAAATCAAACACACCCTAAAGTTTTGGCAACATCCATCAAACATCCGGAAGATAAACTACAAGTCAAGAAACAACCGTCACATCTGCAAAACTGAAATTGCATTAATTCAATGACTCAAATTCAATATGATTGTTCATAGCTAACAGTAGCAAGTGCAACAAGTGCCAAAATCATAGCAGTTCAACATGTAATTGGAGAGACACAACGTGGAGACAAGAAAGATAATACCAATATATTTAGTCCAAGCTACCTGGGAAGCCAAGAGAAGACACAAAACTACACCAATGGACACAGTCAGGAGAGGGGAAACAACCATAGTACCATGGAACAAGGTTACCATAATTTATTCTTGGGCGTGCCATCATCCTCCACTTCAGAAAAGAGCTTGTTATGCCACCTTGTTGACTGGTTAAATTGGTGCAGCCACAATGCTACTTCAATTTGGACGTGTGTTACCTATTATGGTAGATATGGAAGTATGGACACAACCAATCCCATGTTTTTTGTGTGATAATAGTAAAAGAACATGGGAATCCAACTTACACCTAAACCTGCAGATACTACCTGCTCTACGTGCTCTAGAAACCACAAATTGAGTAACAATAAGAGCTCCCCCGTCAAAAGAAAAAGACGAGACATGAGGAACAGATCAAGCCAAGTCTATCATAATACACAATGGGCCTGATTGAAAATGTGTCACAATGCTACATGGCATTTCGGCAATATAACAAAGTAAGAGATAAAAAGAGGATAAGAACTTCCAAGGTTGCACCTGATACTTCCACATCAAACTGCCCCAAAGTACTTTAGACACACAAGGTTGTCCCTATGAAAATCACTGTCATTCTATGGTGAAAACGATCTTCTTTAGCTGAACGTCCAATTATCTGATTAGCTCAGCACCGACTCTGAGTTCACGTGGCCACCATTACCCCCAGAATTACTGTTGAATCCTACTACAGGCATAGAGCGCTGAGCAAAATCAAGTAATTGTTTTTTTTGGCGATCATCGGTGTGAGGTAGACTTGCCCGTAAGAGCTCAACTGGCATTTCCCTACTAATAGCTCTGGCAGCATCTGACCCAATGACACCCATATTTGCTATACCTTGAACATGTAATGATTGCATGATGCTGTCATATTTATTCACACAGTACTTGGTCAGAAGACCAAAGAATTCATCGAATGAAGCCTGCCAAAGTGAACGATTTGCAATATTGTAGTTGCTAGCAGCATGAGGATCAGTGAGAAGTTCAGTAGCTCTCTCAAGCACAGATACTAAAATAAGGGAAGCCCCATCTCCAGCAGAGCTTCCAAGGGGACGCAGAGGAGGCTGCTCAGAAGAACAAACCACTGCTGCTAAACAAGCACTTAGTGCACCAAGATCCATATCACAGATGCACTTTGAAACAACCCTCGCAAGATTACTCACAGTTTCTGCAGCAGTTGGATCTGAGGGAAGGCCGCCAAATAAGAATCTTAAATGTCGAAAGATTGCCATGCAGACAATTCGCATAAGCTCACCACCTGGAAAAAGCAGTCGAAGATACTTAGCGATAAGCTTCCGACCCTTGGGTAGAGAAACTATCCTGAGAAACACAAGGTCATCTTTTGCAGCAAGCCCAGCAGTGTGTCCACTCTTTCCCAGTGGGTCAACTAGTTGAAGTGAGGCTGCAAGTTCTTCAAGAAGACTCTGCCGCTTCTGTTTTAACTGAATTCCACCATCTTGAAGCTGATTAAATTGTAGGAAACGATCAATATCATCTACATCAAGGAGAAGACAAAGACCATCCTCAATTGCAACCCTTGCTGCAAGCATAGGTTCCTTTTCAAGGGGCTTCTCTGATATGTTTTGCTCAGTGCTACCAGCAGGAGAGGAATTCGGAGGATCAACTTCCAAAAGAGGACGGGGTCTGCGAATTGATGAGAATGGAACCCTTCCTAGAGCATCAACTTGAAGAAAAGCATGTGGTTCACTATTAGCAGAGGCTCGTGGAGGGAGTTCCCTTATTTGATTTGGACAAAAGTGATGCCTCAACTTAGCGCCTGATGATTTTTTTGCAAGACAGGCTTGGTGGTAATAATCATCTACATATGGATCATTACTATGTGTTGCCGCAAGCTGCATTCTAAGAATATTCTCAATTTCCTCAGTCATCATATACTTAGACCTAAATCGGGGCCATCCAATATTGTTTTTCTGGTAACTCATATCAAAACCCTGCAGGGGAAAACGGAGATTCTGCCTACCTTTCTGAGCTGGTTTTGGTATTTGATCCCTTAGTTCCATCATCCCAAGCATCTGGTCATATTTGTTAATCATGGGTGAAACCGAGGAAATATTGGGGTTAAACAAATGGGACTGGAAGCCTGGTAAATAGCCTGTTGAAGGCTGAAGAAGATGATGCATCCTCTGCTGCGGTTGCGGCAACTGAGTCACTAAATGTGGAGGTATTGCTCCATTATGAAGAGGTAATTGCTGCTGCAATAAATTGTTCAGCATGCTGGGATGATCACCAGGACTGAGCCATTGGTTTGGCATTCGGTTATTAACAGGAGAACCACTAGTAAACTGATGCAAATCCCCACCAAAATGGGACCCAGGGGTCAGGGCAGGCAATCGAACCTGGGAATTGGATAAATGAGAATGATTAGGTGAAGACATTGGCATCTGGGACCCACCAGCATGATATGGAATATTCAGATGGCCTGTACTCTGATTTGGAGAAGCGCGTTGGGACATGCCACCAGAGTGAGGATAAGAAGTAAAAGAAGATTTTGGGACCATGATTGGTTCACTAGAAAAATGTTGATTTTGTTGCTGATCAGGATATGAAGATGTTCTATACAAGGCCTTAGACTCGTGTAACTGAGCCAATGAATTATGTGGTTGTGATGACCATCTTTTGAGATCCTGACCACCTTCGCTGTCATGATCCCGCTGATCATACCAATTTAAAATATTGTCCCTCTGTGCCCATTCAGAAGCAGATGAATCTGAACAACACATTTCAGAGTAACAAACAATTCAGTCAATTCACAAAGGAAAATGTATAAAAGGAGTAATATAGCCACAATAGTCTTTCAAATACATGTAACCACAACAAACATCACATCTCATAAGCCTAAAGTTTTGTCGGTACACATAAACTGAAGTTCTGATTAAAAAACTTGGCATCCTAATGGGTTGCTTCATAGGCAGTGACAACAATAAAATAGATTAATTTTATCATAAAAGGACCATCAACTTGAATGGTTAGACACTAAATTGGACCTTAACTACTCAGTAGGAGAATGACATCTGACTCCAAACCCACAACCTAATTGCTTAGCTAGTGAATCTCTTAGGCCTCAAAGCATTTGGAGGTTTCCAAGATGCAGGGGAGGGATGTACTCTACTTATGCATACGTACAACAAATTAGATAGTTGTGTATTGAAATCAGTAGTTGACCTTTGTTTCTCATAAAAATTAGATACACACAAAAATTGTAAAGTCTTTTACACATGTTTCAAATTATATAATGCCCGGACTCACTTTCTCTCGATCCATGTTCGCCAATGAATTCCACGCTTGTTGGCCCACTAACAGCCTTGTTCAACTGAAATAAGACAAGAATCTTAAAACTCAATATCAACCAGCATAAAGCTATTTAAAATAAGCCATATCATGAACATTATAACAGACAACAGAATGTACAATGGCATACAAATGAAACAAGTGTATGTCCAGAAGATAATTAAAAAAATATTCCTCGTTTTACAACAAAAAATAACCCCATATTTGTAGCGCAGAAACAACAACTACTCGGCAATACTTTAGATATGTAGGCAGGATCATAATGTCCAAGCAAGTATTAGGGGGGGAGGGGACTGCATCAAATCATTTTTTCCCCACTACATTCTCACAGAAGACAGGATTCATAAGCAAAGACAGTATCTATGCTCAAACTTTAAAGGTAATGCTCGGCATGAGACAATTTTCCTATGTCTACTAAAGAATCACACATTTATCATTGTTATAAAACGGTTCACTGTTTAACCCTCTAAAAAAGATACCAACTATTTAACAAGGGAATGAAACCTTAGTCACATTCCACACATTCCTCCAAGATTGCGTTCATCAAAGTCTGATGACTGAGAAGGAAAGTAAGAATATCCATGCAGTCTCAATTGAAAAGGCTATCGTTTAGAAATAACATACTCATCTCACAATAGAATCAGCTCTCTCAAAACTTGTCTTACTGAAACTAACACAAATCATCATCCTCTTTAAGTTGATATTTGACAATAACAGCCACTAACCTTTCCGAGGAGAGGTGATTCATAAAATAGGAAGAAACATAAATTAAATCTTTTTTTCTTCCTTCATGAGCATAACGAGTAAAACAATCCAAATAGGTTGGTGCCAATATCAAGTGCCAATTTCTTAGCCACCTCATTTAATAAACATGTCAAGCATCAACGGAAAAGAAAAACATGAAGTACCAATATTTAATAATCTAACCTTTGAAAAAGTGGTAGCAAGATCATCAACCTCTGAAATAGATCTTATATCCTCACCCTGCAACGTGAAAATAAGAGTTTATTGCTGAGTAATAAAAACTCCATATAATATCATCTGCAACCATTCGAATGTGAATGAGAAGAAAAGAACTCGGGGACAGAAAGTACAGTCATTAATTAGATAACTAATTATGTAATATTCATAAAGTAATTGGGGGAAAAAAGAAGAAAGAGAAAGGATTTTGAATTATTCTTTTGATCTTACAGGAGTTCTTTTATCAAGAAAAATAAAAGGATATATACATTTGCTTTCAAAATTCGTAAGGAATTTTTCTACCTACAAAGAATGACAATAACTAGCCCAAAAGAACAAAATATAAAGGGAAAGGATGGAGAAACAGAACAAAAACAAATCACTTGGGCTTCAGAAGAACTACGGTGATCTGTGTTTATATTCTTCTTATCCTTCCACAATCACCAATGACAGAGAATTCTTTTGGATAAAAAACATCAATGACATGGAATAAAAACAAGGGTAGGCATAATGAATGAAACCATGATTTATCGACGACATATGCTATTTTTGTAAGTTGCAAGCAACTTCATTCCTTTTCCCTTTTCATCTTTTTTTTATACGACATAGTTGTTGATTATAGCTATGAAGTCCAAAAAACTCATGCAGAAAAATCGTTAAGTATAGCAACACAATTGGATTGATTCCCCAACATTAATTAGTATAAGACATGACTTTCCTATAAAGGAATCAGGCAGTCCAAAATGAATCACAAAGCTGTTGCAGAAACACTCTTACTAACATATCCAACAGCTAATTACCAACTTAAATAGGGGAAAATGAGTAACAGAGAGATTGCTAGCTTATGATCAAGAACAAGAAGCAGGAATTGACAAGGTATGTACGACTCTTGCAATAGAAAGAATAGAATAGAATACAATCATTTAACCCAGAGGAAAAATGCATAACATTCCTTTTTTAAAAGTTTTTTAAAAAATTACTTTCATGGAACAAAAATATCCCAACTAGATAATAGTCCTTTTAAAATGAATGCCATCATGTTGAAATAAATAAATAAATACATAACCTCTTCTCTATTGAAAAAAATCTCTTCCTCTTCTTCAAATTCAACAGGAGGCAATACACCATCTTCATCTTCTAAGCCTCCCAACTCCACTTCCTCAACAAAATCTTTGCCAAAGAAGTCATATTGTGATGCATCAAATAACGCATGTTCTGCATGACACAAAAGATTTAGTCAAAATCAAAACCTTCTTCCAAAGTCTTTGAACTCTTTGACATATACCATATAAGGTTTGCACGAGTAATTAATACCCACACATTCAAAGCCAAGAAAATATTTTAAAAAGATGGATTAATGAAACTGATAGATTGTTATCAACTATAAGAAATACAAATTCAAAGCAAACCTAGAAAGTAGCCGAATATTGTACTTCTTGAGCAGATACACACACACACACACACACACACACACATACTTATAATAAAGAAAACGTTTTAGGCAGAGAGAACTTAAGCCCAACACATCTTTTGGCTGAAAAAATAATAATGAAAGTAAATTGAATATTTTTCTATTAAGAGAAACCTTTGTACACAGATTTTGCTACAAGCAAGAAGAGTGCCTTAGTCCTAACTCCAGGTATAGTATCACATTATGAATTCTCATCCATAGTAAATACGATACTTGTTTGCTTGTACTTACACAAAAAATAAAAAATAAAATTAACTAGCAAATACTAAATTAGGCATGCAAACTCATTAAAAGTAGTTGAATTTTCAGAATCTATATTAAGTCAACAAGCAAACATTTTGGGGGAAAAGTGTGAGTATGAGCTATAAGATGCATTGCCTTTCGAAAAACTTGCTACCAGAAAGAAAACAACCACATACAAATAAATCCAATACAAGGTTCACAGTTGAACATCAATTACAACCCTTCCTTCATGTTCATCAGAATCCAAAAGTTAAAAAAGTGACTCCCAAGTCAATCAAACACGTCTGTTTGAAAAAACAGAGACGAAGAAACCGAAGCGAAATTCGGGATCGGGAGCAACCAACAAAAAGAATCCAAAAAAGTAGAAACCAACCTGCGGGAACATCTCCGAATAGCTTCGGATTCTGAGGGTTAGGAGCACCAGCACCAAACCCATCCATAACCTACAAAAGAGAACAAAATTTTCCTATCCCGTACAAGATCGATTCCAAAACCCCTAGAAACCAACGAACGAAAAAAAAAAACAATTTTTTAATCTGGAAAAAAGACACAACACTAGAAGAAGGAAAAATCAACACTAAAATCCGAAAATTCCCGAGGTTTCGATTAAGATTGAATCGTAGGAGATAAAGGATCTGCGCAAGGGGAAGAGAAAGGAATTTCCATAAGGAGTGTTTTTTGAATTTTGGGGGAAACTGGATTGGATTTTGGAGCAGAGGTAGAGAGAGGAACCCTAGGGAAAGGGGATAAGGGAAGGGATTGTGATTTTTGCAATATAAAAAAAAGATAACAGAAAGAAGGTGAGCAGAGTTATTAGAGAGAGAAACAGAAAGTGATTTGAGGACTAATATTTTTTTTTTTTGGGTCGGGGATTGATGACTAATTTGTCAACATTGAGTTGAGTTGTAGTCCATAAATTTTTCAAGTGATTTTTTTGTTCTGCCCCTTGATCTTGAAGGTTTCGTTTCCTTGTATTTGGGTAGGAAAGTCGGTTTGCCTTTATAGGGCAATAGCATAATTTAGGAATAGAGAAATTGTATACTATTCATCATATTAACCCACTATATTTAAGCAAATCGAGTGCTTTGAATCTCATAGAGTAGAACTCACTCTTAATGTCATATGATTAAACATAATAGGTTAGTCTTGTGATCATATAAAAATTTTTTGTTCGAGTGGTAATGCTAAAGGCCCCATGTTATATCTGTAGTATACATGAACCATTTAAAATATAATTTAACATTATAAATATATAATCTTCACGAAATCAATGGTTGATATATTAATAGTATAGAATTAACCTATATTATCATTTTCCTATATATATAGAAACTCTATGGTAGGGATGGCAAAAGAGGTGAAGTTAGCAAGCTAACTCACATATAAATATATTTTCACTCTTTTTATGGCAGATTCACGACTTAGCAAGTTGGCTCGCAAGCTATGACACGAATTTTTTTATTTGTACATTTACGCTCATTAGTTTTGAGAATAATAGTTGAATGTTTTACACTAATAAAATTATAATTGTTAAGAGTCCATGAAGAATTTGGAGCATCAACTTGGTCAACTCTCAATGCAGTTATCTTAGAAACTTCAAGGGTCATTGCCTAGCAATACTATTTCAAATCCTAAAGAGTATGTTAAGGCAATTACCTTGAGGAGTGGGAAAGAATTGTTGGAACCTGAGAAGAAGCTGGAGGAGTTGGTGCAAGAAGAAGAAGGAAATTAACGAGAAAGAAAATGAAAAATATAAGATCCTCCAAAAGAGAAATGCAGGTAAAGGGGAATTCTCCACTTCCATTTCCTCAAAGGGTGAAGAAACTATAGAAATAATGTCAAGACAACCAATTTAATAAATTTCTTGACATCTTGAAGAAATTGCACATCAATATACCTCTTGTAAAGGCTCTGACAAATATTACTGGCTACGCTAAATTTATGAGAGAATTTCTCTCTAAAAAGAAGAAGACCGGGGATGAGGAAACTATGATCTTCGATGAAGAATTTAGTTACAAAGGAAGCTTCCCCTTAAGCTCAAGGATCTCGAGAGTTTCACATCCCGTGCACTATGGGTGATATTTAGTTTGACAAGGCTCTCTGTGATCTAGGGGCCAACATTAATATCATGTCCCTATCTACCTTTGAGAAGTTGGGGATAGAAAAGGTAAAGCCTACAATGGTGTCATTATAAAATGGCAGACAGATCCATCAGGCATCCTTGGGGCGTTTTAGAAAATATTCTGGTAAAGGTAGGCAAATTGGTCTTCCCCGCGGATTTCTTTGTGCTTAATGTTGGGAAAAGAGGAGAGTTCCCTATGATTATTGGAAGACCCTTCCTAGCAACAGGAGGGGCAATGATCGATATCAGAGGAAGAAAACTTGAACTAGGGATCGAGGATGAGAAAGTTACATTTCAAGTTGGAGGAACTTTACTATCCCCTGTGATTTTCGAGGCATGCTCCCTAGTAGATATTCAATCTACCACTCCACCTAAAAAGAAACACACTAAGAAACCAAAATTAGGGGGTGGATAGTGATGCAAAGGAGCTGCAATTAGCGTTCCACCTATGGAGGTGCAAAAGCATGGCCATTATCACATCCCTACTAGAAGCCACACATACATATACTTAACTAGATGGCTGAGAGAGCCACCTTGAGTGGCTATGACAATCCAACTTAGGGACTTTAAAGCAAAGTGCTTGTTAGGAGACAACCCAACCAAAGGTTTTTAGTTGTACATTTTTATCTAATCCTTAGCTATTTTCATGCATTGGGAACAATGCATATTTTTAAATTCGGGCTTAGGAAAAATTTGCATTACATGCATTTTTCTGTTTTCTTTTTCTTTACTTAGCATGTTTTTCTAGCTTTTTTTTTTAAAAAAAAAAAAATCCTTGTTGCAATTCATGTAAATTGTAACATCCTGTTTTTTTCTTAGTAAAGATTCCGCATAATAAATAGAGATATAAGTGATAAAATTATACTAGAATTTTAAATCTCAATCTTATTTCTCGGAAATGTCAAATAAGGTAATAGTTCGCGATTTCCCGAAAATTTGCAGACACCGGATTTATTACGTTTCGTCACCAAAATTGAATTGGGCATCAAAGGTACCTGTAAAGAACACTCTTACGAAAATAAATTTACAAATACCTTGGATGAACTTAAATTCCATAGTAGGAAAATTAATAGATCACAGTAATGTGATCAGAATATTTTTAGGATACCCGTACACGAAGTACCCGAGCAGCTAACGACCAAACGCGATCAGGATTTGGTCTCAAAAATTGAGGACCAAGAGTTCGGCCATGACACAAGGGAATACATGGCCATAAACTCACCATCAAATTGTTAAAGTTTATCCTTTAGATGAGTAAGCATGCTTAGTCACCATAAGTGACATCATTGCTTACATCATCATTTATTTAATTTTAATTAATTTTTTTGGAAATCTTGAAGGGGGCACGGCCAAGGGGGCATATAAATAGCCCCTTGAGCTCTTCCAAAAATCATCTAAGAAAACTTGCCATACACTGTCCACTTGTGCCCTCTGCCGTTACTCTGCTGAAATACAAACACAAGAACTCACCACACAAACCTAACCACAAATCTCTCATAACCTAGTCCCTCTGTATTTTCCCTCATTTGACTAAGAAAGACCCAAATATACGTCCTCCAGGACTCGTTCGATAGCAAGGCACACAAAAGCTCCAAGCACCATAACACTTTAGGGTTCTGAGCCAGTTTCTTCGAAATCAATTAGAATCATTTCAACAAGTGGGGAAACCGATTTCCCACTGTCTATGTGGCTTTTTATGATGTATTATATGTGGATATGATTGTATATATGTTGTTGTTGTTTTTCTGGAAACTGCTTGTGTTATCTGTGTTTCTCTCAGGATTTAGGTATACCTAAGCTTGGAATAGGAACATAACACATTTTGGATAGGAACTGCATGCTAGGAATTTTATCATGAAAAAATAATATTATTTTTGAAATCTACACGAAAACTCGAGTGGGGATGTTAAGTTTTGTGATTATTGGAGCCCAACGAATTTTTCAGTAAAACAGACAGAAAACGATATTTTTGGACGTACAAGGGTAAAAAAACGGAAATTTTAAAATTGGGGACTGCAAAATTGGGTTCGTTTTCATGAAAAATGGGTTTAGAACTATCAAAAATCTTAAGTTCAAGCCTTGAGCCCTTCGGGTTTTTGAGAACTAAAATTTCAAAGAAAATCAGGTTTTACAGTTCAAAAACAGCATTTTTGGGAAAAATGGGCAAAATAGTAATTTTGAGATTTTGGGATAAAAATATGAGTTTATAAGTATGAAAAATGACCTTAGAGATATCCAAAACTTTGAGGTGAGGTCTTGGACTCATTCCGGTTTGTGAGAACTAAATTTTGACAGAAAGCAGGTGGTTTCAGAAAAGCACTGACGCGCCGTTGTTTCACACTTATACAAATACATGAACAAATAGTATAACCAAAGCAAACAAACATATAAAAAGGAACAAACAAACTCAATCCAAAGGAAATAAATGTGACGACCCTTAAAAAAAAAAGGAAGGAAGGCGTCTCGCGCGAGACGTTACAAGCATCTTGCGCGAGATGCATCACAGCTTGTGTCTCGCTCGAGACATAACCAACTCGCTCGAGACACACGCCGACTCAGCTCCTCGTTTCTTTGTTGGTTTCGCATTTTTGGGGTCCGGCCCGCTTCTTTGGCCACTCTCTCACCTATATATAGAGATCTCCTCTTCTAATCCTAACTTGCTCAAAGTCCAGACTCCTTTTTTCGGATTAGAAAAGTTATGCTCAATTCTTTCTCCCTCTAAGGTGAGTTGCCACTCCTTCTTTTAGGATGACCTAGGTAGTAGGCTTCAGCGCCGCCGCCGTGTTGATGGTGGCCTACGGTGGTTCTCAGGATGCCGTGGCGATGCCGGAACACCATAACGATGCTAGAATCGCTACTGCAAAGCCTTCCAGTTTAAATTTTTATTGTATGGGTTCTGATGGTGGTTTGGTTAGCTTTCCAGGTGCCAACGCCAAGCCGCTAGGAACCCCCAGTGCCAGCGTTCCTCCGTTCCGTGACATTCCAGGTAAGTGGCAGTCCTGGTGTGTCAATGGTCCCACTTCGGTGGTCCACCAATAGAGTCAGTTATGCTATGCATGCTAGGAATTTGTTAGATATTCATTCAGTCTATAACATGCTAGTAAATACTTAGACAAATATACATGCTCAAAAAATGCCATGCTATATATGCCATGTGTTTATACTTATGATGTGTTATATTTATGTCATGTTGTGTTAGGACATAGATCTAAACCCTTAGACCCTATATCCCTTAGATTGGCTTGATTATGATTAAGTAATAAGACTTTAAATAAAGACTCCAGTTAAGGCATGAACCCTAACAAGGGGCAGGTTCTAGCTAAGACAAGACTTGGTACTTACGATGTCCGTTGTGATGCACCTCTCTTACCTGAGAATCCTGTCCTAAGTGTGGGACCATAGTCCTTAAGTCAGACTAATAAACAAAGATTAGTTAAATAGAACACACTTGTCATAATCAGTAGCCTTAGGCCTTAACAACTGGGTAATTGAAAGACAGTTCCTTAAAAGACTTCACGAACAGTAGATTCTAGGATAAACGATATAGAACAGTATGAGGTCCTACGATCTCGTAACTCGGACCCAACAATAGATAGCGCAAGGCTCCTCAGTTATGGCATGCGTGCCCTACCAGACCCTTGAGCGCAAGGCTCCTCATACTTAGGGTATGCGTACCCTCACAAGTATCCAAGTTGTGTGCGTATCAGAACCACCCGAAAATATTCTCGGTGAAGTAAGGTCGAGCTGGGGCTCCCTTAAATCATGCTCCTCCACTAGAGACGTGAGCATACGTACAATTTTACTTTTCAGTTATATTCAGTTTACTCTAGTTATTTAGTTATATTTAGTTTTTTAGTTCCATTCAGTTTTATCAGTTACTTCAGTTATCCAACTATATGCTTTACTTACCATGCCAGCTCCTTTAGTATACATGTATGTATTTATATGCCATTATATGCAGTATATGTGGTTTGTGTGGTACCGAGGTATCCACCACTGAGTTGACAACTCACCCATCTGTCAAACCATTTTCAGATTCAGTTGAGGATAGTGAGGATGTCCCCCTCATCCAATAGCAGCGAGAATCCAGCATCAGTGGTAAGCTCCGCTTCGCAGTGGGGTCTATCAGAATCTTTTAGTAGTGTGCTCCAAACACTTAGGGTAAGATCCATAGTAGTTATATGAACATCATTTTCAGACATTATTACTTTGTAACTCATTCATATTTTAGTTCAAATATTATGTAAACAGTTTTCAATTATTAATTAAAGAATCAACCAGTATTTATTTATCATTGCATTTATTACATGTTTAATATGTCATATCAGTGCTTTCGTAGGGAAGTAGCCATACTTACGGTCACGTCCTAAGTTGGGGCGACATGACAATAAACAAACTTACAGTACATACAAACAAACATACATATTCACATGAACAAACCCCATTTTCGTATGCATTATGGAATTAAACCATGAACATTCCCGAAAACATTTTCATTCACATTGAACAAACAGAAAAATGGCAAATGTTGTATGTTCTATTCACAATAAACGCACAAGAGTTCCATTCAAACAAACTCAAACCCTAAAGTTGAAGCCTAGTTAAAGAGCAAACAAACAATAAAATAGAGTGCTCTTACCTATGTTGTAGAAGAGTTTGTTTGAAACATTGGTCTATGCGTTCTCACTCTCTGCTCGCATTTTCTCTATTTCATTATCACGTTTGCTATCGTAGTCTATAGTTCGTCTTCACCATCTCTATTTTGCATTTGAAATTAGAAGAGAGACGCGGTTAAAGGTGAAGGTTCGCGTTCCACTCACACACGTATTTAGTATTAATGGAGAGAGTGGGTAGTTGAAATTAGAGTGGGTGGTTTAATGATAAGGAGTAGGACCACTCCGTATATTTTTGACTAGTGGTTGTACGTTGTAACCAATTTTAGTGTACATGTAGCACCGCCAAAAGAAAAAAAAAAGGACAAAGAAAATTTATAACTCTTAAACTTTTACCTTTTTATCTCTAATTTATAAAAAAATTAATTAGATATTCACATTATAACAATAATAATAATAATAGCTCTTTTATTTAATTAGAATTTAACTTACGAAAAATAGTAATTTACCCCTCTAATAGAATTCATGTGTGCAGTTTACCCGTATGTTAAAAAATGCGTAATTCAACTTTAAATTATATTAGAGGGATAAATTACTATTTTCCTTTAAATATTAACATGACCAATTTTTATCTATTTTTTTTTCTCATATTGTATTTTTTTTAAATAACGTCAAAATTTTAACATGTCTTTTTTAATATCATGCCACATCAATAAATTAAACTCTGAATTGAATAGTAAAACTAACTGTTATAATTATTATAGTGTTAAAAATCTAAGTAAAATATTTAAAAGTTAGAAATATTTAATTCAATCTGAGTAAAAGTTTAAGCATATTGGTAAATACTCTTCCCCCCCAATAGGAATAACATGTTTGGGTTTTCTCCAAAGCTTCGACTATAGTTTAGTTTTTTCTAATGAGAAAAATAGAAATTTTATTATTAGAGAAACTTAATGAACACTTAAAAATATAAAACGATACATTAAATCTAATATTAATAAGATATAAATATATTTTGCATTTTTAACTAACTGAAAATTTTTAACTTTGCTCTTTTAACGAAGATTATCAATGTATAAATATATTTCACATCAAACACTAACACGAAAAATGTTACGGATTGAAATATGCATTTCGCTTCCTTTCACAATAGACTTGAATATCTTCTCCATTGATAAAATCTCTATAAAAGGAATGTCATAAAGGGGAACAAAAACACAAGAAAATCCTAAATAATAAAACAAAAAAAAATTAGTGGGCTAACACTAAAGATGGTTGATAGCAACTTGCTTAGACCAATCACAAAAATGGAGATTAGAAATAGAAAGGAGAAAATAACACACATTTTGAACACTCCATTGAGATAGAATTGATCATGAAGTAGCTTCAATTATAGATACTTTAGCCAGAACCATAATTTTGATTATAGGAAGCAACTTATATGGACTGGATTGAGTTAGGGATCATTTTGGTCCCTAAATCTCAACCATCCAAAATATAATCAATGATTCATAATATATCTAAAAATTAATCATATAACTATTTATATCTATGTTTTAATAATATTATTATATGATTTACCAATTTATCCATCATTACTTTCATAATTTTTTTTATTATGCCACTCTTCTAAAACTTCTCTAACCGCACATTTTTCTACCGCCATCGCCACCCCTACCTTCACCCTCATTGTCAATGTTATCACCTCTGTTGCTCTCTTGCCTATCTCAACATCAAAATGTAGAGAATTATGAGTAAAAAGTCTAGATTTGTGACAAACAAATCAGTAAAAAATCCTCCTCTTCTTCACACAAACACACATAACCCCATTTGTGTGCAAAACCTAATACTCTATCCAATTATGCCACATCACTCTTCCTTCCCTTCTCATCCTTTCTAAAGTCAACTCTAACCATCTTAGATTCTTAAAACCCTAACCTCAACCACACTGTCATCTTTGTAAGTTCGTTGGTTGCCATGACTCTTCATTCCTTTTCTTCGCTGCCCTAGTTATCGTTGCCAATCTACTCCTCATCGTCCTTATTCCATTCCTTGTCATGTCTCACATGTTCTTGTCATCCTCAATTCATCATTGTGTGTTTGTCGTCTTCTTTGACGATAGATATAGAGGAAGTGGCAGTCGGGCACCAACGGTAGCAGCAAAGAGTTGTGGATGGTAGTTAGGGGGTAGTGGGCAATGGGGATGGAAGAAAGGGAAGAGAAGGAAGGAAGAAAAGAATAAGTAAGGGAAAAATTGATAATTTTATCATCTTTTTCTAAATTTTGAAAGAAAGATCCTCTAAAGTGAGGGTTTACTTTAGAGGATAAAGTTTACCATCCCTATTTAAATTATCTAATGATGAAAATATTCACTTTACTCTTTAAAATAAAATTCTCACTTTAAATGATTATTACTAGTTAGCATGCTCCTTGAATTTTATATTTTGGTTAACAAACCCAAGAAAGCTCCTTGGATTTTATATAAGGTGCCTTCTATCATGAGACCTCATATGTTTGTGCCCTTGTTATGATACCCCTCTTTGAAGCTAAATTAGGCTCAAATATTACAAGAGTTCCACCGTTTCTAACTTTAGTGATATTTTAAAATAAATGCAAATAAAGTCCTTTCATATTTATTTTTAGAAATTGGTCCCTATTCCCCCTTTCCTCATCTCCTGCTTGATTTCTCTCTGAGCTTCCTCTGGTAAAATATCCCAAAGCTCACTCTCATCCATTCTCACTCTCATAACAAGGTGGCAAGATCACCTTCAACAACCTTGTCATGCCCTTCAAGGAAGTTCTAAACAAAAGGGACCAACCCAATTTCATCATCCTCAAGCCACTGGAATTTGTGCAGAATTTGATGGGCTTCTCCTCCTTCTTGGAAGCTCCTCCTCCCTGTCCACACCCACTACAAAAAATCAATGATTAATAAAAAAAAAGGAACAAAAAAGATATAAAAACAGACAAACACACATTTGGCCACGCAGAAAAAAAATCACAGGAAATTAACAAAAAGACATATCTAGAATCTAACCTTTTTCGAGACCCAAGTGTCGCAATGTCGATGAAGTTTGGCAAATTTTCTAAAATTCCCTCAAATCATAGAAAACTAGAGAAACCCAAAAGGAAAAAGATCCCAGCTTTAAAAGCATGAAAGAAGGAAATCAAATCAAATATGAAATTAAGAGAAACAATGGAGTATCAGAAAGAAGCAGTAGCAGGCAAGTGTTGTTGGACTTGGTTGGAAAATTGGGTCATGTTTTCTTTGAATCAAAGTGCAATAAGCGAAAGAGAAAGACAACCAACTAAGAGAGTTAGAGCGAGGATTTAGCGGTGACGCACATGAACAGTGACAATAGCAGGTGAGGTTTATATATAGAGCACACAAAAACCACAAAGGAAAAGGGATGAAAAAGGAAAAGGAAATTACGAAAGAATTGTTCGGGGGCACTGAGTCCTCCTCGAAGATTTGTTGACCTTCAAATGGGAAAACAATCTATTTCGATCTTATTCAGGAGCTCTCCGCCTCAACTAGGCTTGTTCACCTTAGGGTTGTCGCCACCATAGGTTTTCAGGAGTTGAGAGAGATGGAACGGGCACATGATTGAAGAAAGGGGAAGGGACCAATTTTGAAAATTTAAATATTGAAGGACATGGCTTGCAAATATTATTAAAGAACCCCAACACATAACCCCGTAGTAGTCTCGTAATATATTAGTCAAGATTTTATCTTATAGGAGGGGTCTCACGACAAGGAGTCAAACATATGGAGTCTCATGGTAGGAGGTACCTTTATATAAACTAAAAATTAGGGTGATGGCTACCATGAAACCCCTCATATTTGGGACCATTAGATGCGACCCCTAATTTTGTTACTCATAATTACAATATTACTACCACACTTCACTTATTAAATTTTTTACAAATTACAAAAAGAGTCATTGTTTTATTTTGTTTACAAACAAGTCCTTGGCCAAAATCTCATTCTCTACCTTCAAAACCCCTATCTTAGTCCCCCAAACCTTCGTCTTACCGTAAGAATCGCCATCGAGCATGATAAATATCCATCAATCACACCCCATCTTGTTATACTAACACAAATTGCACAATTTCAAGAGTGAAAAATCATACCCCTAAATAAATATCTTCAATTTCCAAATTGGCATAAGATGAATATCCACACATTAACACCGATGAACCAAATCAGAAATTCATTGAGAAATTTTTTTATTCCTATTAATTAATAATTCATTCACTCCCACGTTCTCCATTCTCTATTATCTCAAACAAAGAAAAATCACTCAAAACTCCGTCAAACAAATACATCGTAGTTCTTCTCTTTGATCATTTCCCTTAATTTTTAAATGAAAGAAAGGGGAGAATGATGACGACTTTTGGCATGATCCAACCTCGATGCTCCATCGACGACCAACCTGGAGTTCATCTCATGCGCCAAACAGCGGATCATTGAGGGGCTTGGCATGGGCCGCCCCTGTAAAATCTTGTTCAACCTCCTCTCCTTCTCCCTCCCTAGTGGACTCGCTGACGTCTCCTAGACCTGAACAAATGTTGTATACTTCCAAATGAACTACGCGACCACGGTTCTCTTCATATTGTTCCTCAACCTCTTCTAGCACCTGATCTCCTTGATCGACTTCGTCGTCCTCATGGTGGTGTTGCTCTTCCTCTTCTTCCTTCGCAACAAATTGTTGGTCTTGTTTGGCCGCCTTATAAGCAATTGTGTTGTGCTCGTCATGATGACGATTCTCACAGTTTGAGGTTCATGTAGCGAGTTCTTGTAGGGATGGAGGTTTGGGGGTTGAGATGATGGTTTTTGGTAGCGATGATTTTAGGGATGGAGTGCTGAAAGTGAGAGTTTTTGGCAAAAACTTATTTGTAAATGAAATAAAATAATGTCTCTTTTTGTATATTGCAAAATTTTTTAATAAATAAAGTGCAATGATAATATTGTTATTATGAGTGACAAAATTTGAAATCACATGTAATGATACCAAACATGAGAAGTGTACGGTAGCCATGACCAGACACTAAATAACCTAAGGAAGGAAAACGAAATCGTGAGAATAATAATAAAAAAAAACAGAAAAAAAAAAAACACAAACATAAAACACCACCACCCATTACAAACACAACAGACACTGAGCTTACTTTACTTTACCACATTTCTATGCAGCTGCTTTGGAATTTATGGGAGTGAAAGTGAACAAATACTGCAATCGCCACCACCACCACCACTCACCCTCTCAATTCTGCAACTCTTCTCTGCAGATTCTCACTCTCGCTGCCCCCTCTTTGTTGAACTGGGTATCATGTCAATGAGCCTCTTCCCTTTTTCACTCTGCTCCTGAATCCGATCACTCTCTCTCTCTCTCTCTCTCTCACTCTGCGGTTTGTTCTCTCTCTCTCGCTCTCTCTCAAAGGAACATAAAAAAAATCCCACTTTTTCATGCTTATTCATGCGGATATGCTAATGTTATTTTTTCTTCTTTTTCTGGGTATCTGTTTTTTTTCCTCTCATGGTTTTTGGTTGTTTTGGGGCTACTGGGGTTCTGTGAAAACCTGCAAAATCTTAGCTTTATGGCGTTTAACTGTTAAAATAAAGAGTACCCTAGCTGAAAATAGTTGGAAACCATGCCGTGAATGCATCAAGGACACGCCTTTTTGTGCTTTAAGTACGTTAATTTTATCTATTGGAGGAATATGGAATTGTCCCTTTTTTCTCAGTGAACGAAATGAACTTTGCTGACTTTGAATCACGTTCTTTTACCCTGTTTTTGGATTGTATGTCAAGTTTAGCATGCTAGATACTTATGCTTAGCTTTTTAGCTTTGGATAATTACGCTGTTCGTGGTATATTTCTGAATTTGAAATTTTCCATTTCCTTGAACCTGGGAATGGGAAGGTAGGGATATCAGGCTCTTTTTCCAATACCATTATGTTCATAACTTCTGGCGCCCGCACCCGCACCTCTGTCAGGTTCTAAGTATCACCATTTTGTGGCTTGTTAATTGATAAATATAGTTACCCTACAAAGTCATGCTCAAAGGAATGTGTTTTCATATATTAAGTGAGGAGCATCATAATTATATTATACTGTTCTTGAAGTGATTTATTCCTGCTGTTGATGTTATATTCTGGACTGTCCTTGTATGGGTTGTTGTTCATTCATGGTAGCTCTGTCACTCTTTTATGGTTTTCTGATTATGTATTATATTGTTTAGTTTAATTTGTAGCTGTTTGAGTAGCATGTACATTGAACATAAATTTTGGTTTGAATTGTAATTGTTGGTGCTAGATTTTCCTCACTACATTATTACAAACTGGCTTCCCTTTAACCTGCCTTACTTTTGCTTGTTGCATTCTTTGCCGTTGTATTCGGTGTTTGAAAAGTAATTTAGAGTTGATATTTTGTGTTGATTGATTTATTTTGCTATGCTGTCTCTTTCTTTTCACATAAATTTTATTTATAAACAATAAGTAAAGGCTTTTGAGCTGAATTTCTCTCATACGGGTCCTCTTTTATGTGGGTATTATGTTTAATCTATTGGTCAGTTTTAGTTACCTATCTTTTGAATTTTGAACTAAGCTAGAGATCCTATTTGCCATGTTTTTCTTTGTCAATTTCAACATGCTATTCATCTCCATTTGTTTATATAAAACATTGTTTTAGATTGATTGATGGAGCGCACCAGATTTAACATGAGGACTCGTAATTCTGGTTCAACTCCATCAGAAGAATCATCTTTGGATCTTGAAAGAAACTGTTGTAGTCATTCTAATCTGCCTTCACTGAGTCCACCAACACTACAACCCTTTGCTTCAGCTGGGCAGCACTGTGATGGCAATGCTGCTTACTTCTCATGGCCTAGCCGCTTGAATGATGCTGCTGAAGAGCGAGCAAACTATTTTTTAAATCTACAAAAGGGGGTGCTACCTGAAACCCTTGGTCGGTTGCCAAAGGGGCAGCAGGCAACCACATTGCTTGAACTCATGACAATTAGGGCATTTCACAGCAAGATTTTGCGTTGTTACAGCCTTGGTACAGCAGTTGGTTTTCGCATTCGACGAGGTGTATTAACAGATATTCCTGCCATTCTAGTATTTGTTTCGAGGAAAGTCCACAAGCAATGGCTCAGCCCAATCCAATGTCTACCCACTGCTCTTGAGGTTCTTGAATATGATTGATGACTCAATTTTTTATTTCAATATTTTTTTAAATCACGGATGGTAATTATTTGTTTTAAATAAATGTTCAATATGTGAATCAGGGGCCTGGTGGAGTATGGTGTGATGTAGATGTGGTGGAATTCTCCTATTTTGGTGCACCTGAGCCAGTTCCAAAAGAACAGCTGTATACAGAGATCGTAGATGACTTGCGTGGAGGTGACCCGTGCATTGGCTCAGGATCTCAGGTGTTTCTGTGCTCCCTTGATTAATATTTCATGTGGAATGACTCATCCAGTTTACATAAGATCTCTTTTGATTCAATTACTATTGCTTATATGTGCTGATGAAAGAAGGCTTTTTGGCCTGATAATTGGAATTATTTTTCTTCTTATAAATTATAGCATCACTACTGTCCTTTAATTGCATCAATTATGATATTCATTTGCCATGGTGCTGTTAATCTAGTCAGGAAAGCCATGTTTATATGAGTCTAACTTTGCAGGTTGTATGTGTAACTTCAACAAAGCATTGTAATTTTTCTCAAGACTCACCTTAACATAGAAATTCATACTGATGCTAGTATCTTTATGTGTGACGGACTTGACCTTCTATGACATACTCCTGGGGATCTAGCTACTTTTGATTTGTGATTTCTTTTTGGACCTCATATTTCAAGCTTCGCCATTTTCCGTGTACTACTTATCTAATACTTCATGGAACCATTATGGGAGGTTAAATGTTCCATTTATTGCTAGTTGTTTTTAAGTCTTAAAAGGTACCTGTAGATGGATGCATATACTTCTACAAAAGGTAGAACTATCCTCATAAGGAGCAGAACCAAAAAAATATCTAATACAACAGTTTAGGTATTTGATTTTATGCCTGATTTTCGTTTGTAGCATTCCTATATATGTTTAACGAGTTTTTAACTGAAACTTAGCTGTAAATCTGGTTCTCAATGCCTTTTCTTTGACAATCACACTATTGGGGTGTCACTAACCAGAGACCTATGCGAATAAGCTTTTCTTTCTATGCTTTTTCAACCTAATATCTTCCGATCTATGATGTTGGGGATGCATCACTCTATGTTTGAAATGCTATGACCTGAATTGCCTATAAATTTAGGAAAACCAAAATACAAATCATGTGGTTTTGTTGGTCTTTCCAAAAGCAGTCATCTGAGGTATTCGTGTAAAATTGTAGGATCCGCAAAATCGCTTGTGACTGTCAGATGGCAGAGAGAATAGTAATATCTCTCATTTTCATACATACCAGGAGCAATATTCTGGTGTAAAAATTCGATGTTTTGGTCTTTCAACTGACCACCCTCCACCTAACTACGAACAAGTCAAATTTATAAAAGAAATTGTTGAGTTTGTTCTTGACAGAGATCTGGGTTGCTGAAAAGTTTCATCTAACTTTAGTGTTCTCTTGGGAGTTGAATGTCATCGTTTAAAGTCATCCATCATTACCATAGCGCTATCTTGTTATGAGAGAATATTTTGCTTGCTATTTCAGAAATCAATGCAGTTCATATGAGCAGCTCCTGCAGAAAATTCCTGTAGTGATGCTCTATTTGATGAATCTATTGATTCTCTAATCACTTCCTTTGTACAGGTGGCAAGCCAGGAGACATATGGAACTTTGGGTGCCATCGTGAGGAGCCAAACAGGTAGTCGGCAGGTTGGTTTTCTCACTAATCGCCACGTAGCAGTTGACCTAGATTATCCTAATCAAAAGATGTTTCATCCTCTTCCACCCACCTTGGGGCCCGGGGTTTACCTTGGTGCAGTAGAGAGAGCAACTTCATTTATAACAGATGAGCTTTGGTATGGCATATTTGCTGGAATAAACCCAGGTAACATAGTTTTAAGCGTCTAATTGATTTTATTGCATCATCTTACATCTTTTCTACCCATAGTCATCCATCATCGTGATGTGTTTCTCCTGCAGAGACTTTTGTGAGAGCTGATGGTGCCTTCATTCCTTTTGCCGATGACTTTGACATGTCCACTGTTACTACTTTAGTGAGAGGCGTTGGAGATATTGGCGACGTAAAAATTATTGACCTACAGTCTCCAATTAGTACCCTTATTGGAAAACAGGTGGTGAAGGTTGGAAGAAGTTCCGGTTTGACTACAGGAATTGTTCTGGCTTATGCCCTAGAATACAATGATGAGAAAGGTATATGCTTTCTAACGGATTTTCTTGTTGTTGGTGAGAACCAACAAACCTTTGACCTTGAAGGAGACAGTGGAAGTCTCATCATGTTCAAAGGTGATGATGGTGAGAAACCACGGCCAATCGGGATCATATGGGGAGGAACTGCTAATAGGGGCCGCCTTAAGTTAAAAATTGGGCAACCTCCTGAGAATTGGACTAGTGGGGTTGATCTAGGGCGTCTTCTCAATCTACTAGAACTTGATTTAATAACAACAGATGAAGGTCTAAAAGGTTTGTCATTTATTCTCTAAGTGATCATTTTTTGGTTCCTCTATTCATCCATTCAGTTTTCTATTTAGCATTATCAAATATGTTATTAGAACTAACTTTAGGGTGTTTAATTCTCTCACTCAAGAAATACCAAAAGGCTTCTTCAATTATAAAGTCGAGCTTAGAAGATGTCACTAAACATCTGGTTAGTAGGGTTAGTTTCTTTATTTGCTATTGCCTATCCAAAACATCATAATATCATTTTCTTGAAACCTGTGACTATATTTCGATAATATTATTGATTTATAATGTGAAAACATGGATAAAATACACATAGATATAATATGGAGAACTGTTTGGAAAGATTGTTCCTTTAATTCATTAGGATTATCTACAGTAAGGAAAAGAAAAAGTTAACTAATAAAACCTTATGATAAATCCTAATTTAGTGTGTGCTGCATTTACATATTAGTGGCAATGCAAGAACAAAGAGCTGCTTCTGCAACAGCGATAGGCTCTACGGTTGGTGACTCCTCAACTCCTGATGCTATGCTTCCCAAAGATAAATCCGAAGACAAATACGAGTCACTTGGTCTTCAGATTGAGTCCATTCCCTTAGGAGTTGAACCTAGCAGTGAAGATATGAAACCAGTGATCATGGAGACCGAATTTCAATTAGAAGACGGTATCAAGGTAGGTCCCACTCCCAGTATTGAACACCAATTCATCCCTAGTTTCATTGGGCGGTCTCCATTGCACAAGAACAGCATCCAGAATAGGGTTGCAACAGAGAATTTATCATCGTTAAGGAGTGGCTGCGATGAAGATTTTTGTGTTTCGCTGCAGCTGGGTGACAATGAAGCGAAGAGAAGGCGTTCTGAAGCATCAACTAGTACCGAGGAAGCTCAGTGATGCATTTTGAGACCTTTTCCTCCCTAATCTGTTGTTTGTAATTGTATCCCGCGATGATACTGTATTTTATGTTATAGCAGCTATGACAGTGAGCAATGATCTGAGTGGAGTTCACTGTCTATGAAGTAAATTTGTGGTAGACAGAAAAAAAGATGAAAAGTTTGTCTCAGAATCATTTCAATTCCTGAAATGCTTGAATTTCTGTAGTTTACTAGTGTGCTATTTTTCAATTCAAGTAAGCAGACTTTGCCAATAACTTATAGCTAATCACATCTAATTGCACTGGCCGCGGTTTATACTGTTGTAGAGATTCTTGCTTATCATGTTTCTTTGTTTTAACAATAGAAAAAGGTACTATTTTCAAAGGCAAACGTGGGAAAATAAGGCAAACTCGAAGAAAGAAAATAGAATGTAGACTATATTAAAATGGTTGTTGTTTTCATTGTTTTTCATAATACCTGAAGCTGCAGGTTGCAGCTACGTTCAAATGGGAATACTATTGTAGCTATAGTTTCTAAATTACCGATTCAAAAACAGCTAAAGTTCTAAATGAAATGGAGAGATTCTAACATAAAAAAAATGATAGACAACTATAATTGAGAATGATATGACATTTTATGAAATCTTGGATGGATGAATGAAATCTATCACTTCATTCAAGATATGGTTTTCATGGATTTTGCTAACACCTGTTAAGAAATATGAAGATTGAAATGTTTTAGGTTTTTAATATTTTTAAGAGTTTAATTGCAGTCTATAGTACACAAAAGTTTTACATTATTATAAAATAATGTTATTATTACATTACAATTTTTGATATAATGAATAAGAGACTCAATTATTTTTATTAATGTGACAATAAATAATTTGATGATGGTGTAAAACTTATATGTAATGAGAATGTATGACAATTAAATTCTATTTTCAATGTAATAAAAACTTAGTGGTTGATCTTACATTGCGCTAAACGCTTGAAACCGTGTTTGTCTCCCCTTATATCCAACTTTTGGGTTGGTTATCTGATGTGCACTTACAAGTAGAGAATTTTAAATGTGCACCCCGATATGATGGGTAGGTGTAGGTTATATGCTTAATTACATTAAATAACGTTTGGAAAAGTCATTAGTAACTTTCAGTGAAAAGACCAAAATAGATTTTAACCTTAAGTGAGATCTATGTTGGTGTTGGTGTACAACTCCCAAAATTGTTGCATCTGGGCACTGAGGGTGGCAAAGAAGGGAACGAAGACAACGTTAGAGCCACAAACATCAAAAATGTGTCTTGTGAATGACCTAGTTCGCTTCTTGGCCAGTGTCATTAGATCCCCCATGATCCAGTACTCTGTGCTGTACTACTTGACCAAAGGGTTCTCCGGGTATGATGGGAAATTTAGGGTTTTGGAACGAAGCGACGACCGAATCTGACAATCCAAGTCGCTGATGAGTCCGGAATCAAAGCTAAAGGACTAGTAACAGTTAAGGAGGCTGTAGTTGAGTGATCTGGGGAGCTCGACGACAAAGCATTAATGGAGAAAGTGGTGGTAATGGTTAATAAGGTCATATTGTTTAATGAGGTTAAGCCTGAGTTTACGAAAAGGTTGTGTCTGACTATAATAAAAGATTACGTCTGTTTATTTAAATTGGTTGTGTTTTAAACAACAAAGATGTTAGGTCTTTTACTTTGGTAAGGTTGTGTTTATTTTCACCAAATGGTTGTTTATGTTCTACTTTTCTTTTCACTCTTTGCTTCGATTATGTGATGGTTGTGTCTGTATAATATAAAAGATAGGTCTGTGTATATAACGTGGTTGTGTTCAGCTTTGTGTGTGTGTGTATAGATAACGGTTAGGTCATATTGTTTAATAAGGTTAGATCTGAGTTCAGTAAAAGGTTGTGTCTGGCTATAATAAAAGATTGTGTGTCTCTTTATTTAAACCGGTTGCGTCTTAACAAAAAAGGTTAGGTTTTTTACTTTGGTAATGTTGTGTCTATTTTCACCAAATGGTTGTTTATGTTCTACCATTTTTTTCTCTCTTTGCTTCGATCATGCTTTTAAGGTGCATGTAATGATTGTGTCTGTGTAATATAAAAGATAGGTTTGTGTATATAATGTGATTGTGTCAATCTTTGTAAGATAGTTAGGTCATGTTATTTAATAAGGTTAGGTTTAAGTTCACGAAATGAATGTGTTTGAGTATAATAAAAAGTTGTGTCACTAAATTGTATCTGAAATATGCACATCAGTTACAGAATGAGAAAGCATAAAACAGATAAAAAACGAACGAACGAGAATGATCGAACATAAACTAAAACGAATCGATACATTAAGAGAGAATGAGCAACAATGAAATAAGAAAAAACGAAGCACGAAATTAAAAGAGAATGAACAAAAACGAAGAAACAAAAGAAATGAACAGAGCAATTTGCTGAGTCAGCAAATTTTTTTAGTAAAATAGCATGGGTGTCCGATAGGTGTGCAAAGAGGAGATGTGTAATAATAATTAGACATGAAATCGGGAGGTGCACCAAACCATGACACAATAAATAAACCTCCTTCCATAACAGCCATCAGATCAATTGTGCAGTAAATTGAACGGTCCAAAACAAGGTGCACACTCAATATGCTTCTTCTCCTTTGGATGCACACCGGATAACTTACCCGACTTTTGCATGTGCGGCGTAAAAATATGTACCACCTGTCTATCTTTCTGAAAAAATATAAGAATCTTAGTTTTTTCAATAGGAAAACAAATCGCGTTTGGTGCAACAAAAATTTTCAATTTGGACGGTCCACAGAAATTCGGGCATACCCGGGTTGGATCCAGCAGCGACCCACTCCAAAGTCCAATAACAAAGGGGTTAGCAGCAAAAATTGAATCAGTCACACTCCCTCAGTTACTAGCTAGCTCAATACGAGAAGTTAGGGTTTATTGAGGGTTTCGTTCTTCTGCTTTGCCCTAACAATGGCGAAACCAGGGCGAGGCCGTCGCTCACCGCCGTCCGGCTCCTCCTCCCGCTCCCGCTCCTCTTCCCCCTCCTCGTCCCGCTCCTCGTCGCGCTCCCTCTCTCGCTCCCGCTCTCCCTCTCGCTCCAGATCCATCTCTTCCTCCTCTTCTTCCCCCTCCCGCACCTCCCGTAGCCGCAGCCGCAGCCCTCCCCCTCAGCGCAGAAGAAGGTACGATAACCGTTTCTGCAATTTTCGAATTTCCATTTATTTATTTAATTATATATTATTTCAAAGGTTTTCGTGATTGTCGAAAATGCGAAGGTGTGAAGGAAAACCTGAGCGTGAATCGTGCGCTGCTCTCCGAGCTTCAAATTGGATATTGATAAAATATTTTTCTTTTGCATTTTGGGATTTCGATTCTGAAATTACGAGAATTTTGTGAGGTGCAAATTTTTAATAAAAGTAGAAATGGAAATTGAAACTTCTATCCAAAAGCAAGATCTTTTTTTAAAGAACATTCATTTTTTCCTTTAAGAAATGTTCATTCTTCCTGAAGATGGTGCGCTATTTTTTGGAGGTTATTTGGTTTTGATGTCAGTGCACTTCCCCTTATTTGTTTTACAAGTATAGCTAATAAAAGTACGCATTTTTTCTTGGTCTGCTTTGATAATTCGATCTGAAAAAGAGAAAAACTAGTGCTTCACAAACATTACTGTATCTCTGTGCCTATCAGTTAACAAAAATGCTCAAGTGGAGTCTTGTGATCTTGCCATAATTTTTGTCTCAACACATCTCTGGATATGATTATTTTTTTTGTTGTTAATTTTGTGCTGTTTCTTAAGAGAATTGGCTTTGGTTGTCAATGGTTTTTGGATTTTCCTTTTGCATTGTGCTTGATGAGTTGTGTGCTTTAACTTAATTGAATGCATTTTGCCCTTCAAAGTTATCAGTTGCTAGCTTCTGTTATCTCCTATTCTAGTATTTCTAATTTCTATTAGTGCAAGTGAGAATTCGATAGTTAGTGACTTTAGGGTAGATCATATCCTTATGTTCAAAATTCAACTGTATAACATATTCAAATCACATTTTTCTCTATAAAAATAATTTGGAAATATAATATAGCCATAATATGATGTGGAAATATGTTTCCTTTATCTTTATTTTCTCGCATTTTGTGGTCAACAAAATTATTTTACTTGTGGAATGGAGCACATTGATATGTTACTGTTTCTTTTCTTCCTTTGTCTTGTAGTTCTGCTGAAGTAGCCGGGCGTGGCCGATCTCCTCCACCCCTGTCAAAAAGAACTTCTCCTCCTCCAAGGTAAAGTGATTTTCAAATTTAGTGTTGTGGTTATACTTCATGTGTGGCCCACTTAGAGTCTGTTTGGATAGGATCTTTTTTGAGCATTCTTTCTTTTTAAAAGGACTTTTATCTTTCTTTTTAAAAGGACTTTTATAAGTTCTTAACCGTGTTTGGGTACAACCTTGACCAAAAGTTGAAGTAGAAAAAAGAGTCAATTTCACACTTTATAAAAGCTAGTATTTTTTGTCAAAATGGCTTTGTTGTAGTTGGTTATATTTTCTATGTGCACCGCTTAGTGGAAAATGGCTTAGTTATTGTTGTTGGTTCTACTTTCTTTGGTTTTACTATATATAAATCTTTGGTTTTTTGTTTTTTGTTTTTTTATACATGTCAACATTCATGGAGACTTGAAATTGTTCTTTCAACCTTTTATGTTTTATATTTGCCATATGCATATGATTGCTGTTTTTATAAATTATTACAAATGCTATGTCGTGCAAATCAAAGGGATGCAAACTAGCAGAACACACTTTTAACACAATTTTCTGTGGTGTTAGGTTAGTTGTCAACTACTACCCCCTCTCTGTCCACTTATATAGGTCACATTTGACTTTTACATACATTCTTAAATTAATGTATCTGGATACAGTTACATACACATACATTGATTTAAGGATGCATCTAAAATTCAAAAGTGACCTATATGAACGGATGGGCGGAGTATTTCCTTGATTTATAAATTTCTAAATGTAAAGATTTCAGACATTGACCCCAAGTTCCATATTGACTAAAGTGATGTATGAAAGATTGCCAGTGAGTGGTGAGTGTCTGCGATAAGTATTGGCATAGGAAAGCATTTAAAAAAATATATATTCTTAGTGTAGAGTGCATATGCTAGATTAGAAATTTCATTTAATGTAGTTGGATTATTTTCCTCTTATTCAAGATACTGCAGTATTTCTTTTTTTGATGTTTCACTTTATTTCACTTCATAATCTGAAATTGAACTCAACATCCTCTTGGTGTTAGTTTTCTCAACAAATCACTTTACAGGCTTTCTTCCTTTTACTGTTACTTGTATTATGTCTTTGACTCATGTATTCACTTTCTATGCCTGATCTCAGGAAACCTTCACCTGTACGTGAATCACTTGTTCTTCACGTAGAAAAGCTCAGCAGGAATGTCAATGAAGGCCATTTGAAAGAAATTTTCAGTATGTCCAATTTTTTCCAACTTCTAGTTTCCTCTTACATTGTGATTGTGAGAGTATACGTTCTACGTTGATACTTGCATGGTGGCCAAGTTGTCGGTAATTTGCATTTAATTGGACTGGTTCAATGACAATGTAAGCAATGTCTCATGTTGGTGCAAAGAGCATCTAGAAATTCAGCCTGATATAACTCCTATTTCATTCCTTTTTCATTTATGGCTTTGCGTGATTGAACTGTTTCATTTCATCAGTAAGATTTCAGTAGTAGTATTGGATAAATAAGGCATTTGCTGCCTGTTTATACTAAGGAATACTTGAAATATCAGTATGTAAAGAAACCCTTAAGTGATCTTAAGGAGCGTATGTTTAAATGCTTTGAAATTTTCTGTTTTTGCAGTGATCTAACTCTTGTGCATTAACTTTTCAGGTAATTTTGGCGAGGTTGTAAGTGTGGAGTTGGCAATGGATAGAACTGTAAGTTTTCATTGACTTTGGTATCACAGCTTTAGGGGAATTATTACTGTGATATTTTATTTTCAACATTTTCCCCCCCTTTCCAGGTTAATCTTCCGAAAGGATATGGATATGTGCAGTTCAAGACAAGAGCAGATGCTGAAAAGGCATTATTGTACATGGATGGTGTAGGTCTATGTGTACTGAGTAGGACTAGTTTCGATAATCTAGCTTTCTGGCTGCTGTCTGCTGTCTGCATTTGGACATTAATGCCTTTATTTTTAATAATGCAGGCCCAAATTGATGGGAATGTCGTTAAGGCAAGATTTACTCTACCTCCAAGGCAGAAAGTTTCTCCACCCCCAAAATCTTCCGCTGTTGCTCCTAAGAGAGATGCTCCTAGGACTGATAATGCTAGTGCAGATGTTGATAAGGATGGGCCAAAGCGGCAAAGAGAATGTATATATCTTTGGTGTTGGTGCAGCATTTTTTTTTTCTTTGGAGTTTATATCGATCATATTTGTTGTTTTTATGCTTACTGAACTGGAAATTGATGATACCAGCTTCTCCTCGGAGAAAGCCTCCTCCCTCACCACGAAGGAGATCTCCTGTACCTCGAAGAGTTGGATCTCCAAGGCGACCAGATTCTCCTCGTCGTCGTGTAGATTCTCCTGCTCGTCGTCGATTAGACTCTCCTCCTTATCGTCGTGGAGGAGACACACCTCCTAGGAGGAGGCCTGTGTCTCCTGGAAGAGGTCGCTCTCCATCTCCACCAAGACGCCCTAGATCCCCTTTAAGGTTTGTTTGCAGTTTTGTGTGTTTGGTTAACAGTCTCCTTAGTCTAGTCTACTCATTTAGTTAGCATCTTTGTAGGGTCTCACCTAGAAGGATGCGTGGAAGCCCAGGTCGCAGACGTTCTCCTCCTCCTCCTCTAAGGCGCCGGTAACCATATTGATTATTAATTTTCTTTGATTATTCTTTGCATTTTATCATATGTGCCGTTGATAACTAATTGAACAACTACATATTTTCAACCAGTTCACCACCTAGGCGAGCTCGAAGTCCTCCTAGAAGGTCTCCAATCAGTCGTAGACGCAGTCGCTCTCCAATACGTAGGCCTGCACGCTCACGCTCTAGATCATTCTCACCTCGAAGGTAATTTTACCTCATCTTTGTCTTAGTTAACTAGAATGAACCTTTGTTTTTTGTTACCTATCTTATAGTTTGGAAATGAGGATTTTGAGATAGATGAGTGGACACATTAAACATGATAGGATTAGAAATGAATGCATTAGAGTGAAGGGTTGGGTAGCACCTATAGTAGAAAGGATGGTAGAGTCTTGCCTTGGGTGGTTTGGACATGTGGGAAGATTTGAAGCCTTGGTAAGAAGAGTAGATCAAATGACGGGTAGCCTAGTAGCTAGGGGTAGAGGGAGACCTAGAAAAACTATAGAGGAAACTATTAGAAGAGATTTGGAAGCTAATGGCTTAAACGTGGACATGACACAAAACAGAACACTATGGTTTGATCCGTGTAGCTGACCCCACATAGTGGGATAATGCTTAGTAGTTGTTATATTATGGCCTATTTTTGCAATTCCTTTGCTTTTTGTGCATTAGAATATTTTAATAGAAGCAGAAATGGTATGGAATGTCAATGGGCATGTGAACAATATGATGCCTGGGCTTGATGGATTCTGTAGTTATCGAAATCCTTTAAAATGGTTATATATGCATATCCATTGAAGGTTAACTTGGTGCTTAAAACTAGTAGCTAAAGATGTAGACTTGCATGTGTTAGAAAATGATTTTGTTAGCCTATGAAGTGGCAGAAAAGAAAGGGATTTGAGTACAAGTCCTGTTGCCTAGGAATAAATGCTTATTTCATATAGTACCTTCACAGTGTAGTTCACTGTCTTACCCCATCATTTGTATGGATATGCAGCTGAAAGTACTTGACTTTGTCTTTTTTTTTTTTAAAAATTATTTGGATATCTATTATCTAGTTATGCTATGCATAAAATAATCCATTGTGTCAGAATGTGTGAATGCTAACACCTTGAAAATATGTCAAAATCATAAATTTACCTTTCAACAGAGGTCGACCACCTGTGCGACGAGGGCGGTCTTCATCCTACTCTGATTCACCAAGTCCACGCAAGGTTTGTGCCTGTTCAATTTTGATGCCACTATTTTTTCTTGTAATGTTCTAGGCTCAGTCCTTCATAATTTGAATAGGTATCCCGGAGATCTAAGAGTCGCAGTCGCAGCCCAAGAAGGTGATGTATACTGTACTTCTATATAATTGTTTCCGTATTTGGCTGATGTGTTTTGTTTCCTTCAACTTTTATTATATAATTTTTTATGGTCTAAAATACATAAAATAAACTTGTTTTGGGGAGAATATCCAGGGAAGGTTCTCTGGGTATAATTTAGCAAAGTGAAGGATTTGTTATTTCCTCTCAATAAAAAAATATCATGTAAATAGAAAACACCAGTGAGAGCATGAAAAGCTAGAAAGCTGTAATGTAAGACCAAATTGAATATGTTGACTCGTGGTTTTGGACCTTGTCAAACACCACTCACGATGATGCCATCTTGAGTGGATGCAAATATGACTGGTAATCTATTCAGTTTTGTCGTGCTCCTTTCTGACATCTTCTGCATTAGTATTTTGGGCACCAGAGGATTTCTTTTGGTGATATTTCCATACTTGAATATATGAACTATTATTTAATTATTTGAAGTCCACATCCGTCAGCTTCTTAGAAAGGACTGTTTGCTTTAATTGTAATACTGTTGTATTAAGGTATCTTCCTATTGTGATGAATTTTCTTCATAATTGTAGGCCTTTGAGAGGAAGAGGCAGTAGCAACAGCAGCAGCAGCAGCTCTCCACCGCCAGCACGCAAACCCTAGATAGTTCCTGTACATCTATCATCCTTTTTGTCAAGATAATGTCCCAGTTATTGAAGTTTTTCTACCTGTAATGTGCTTGGGGATATGTTTCTTTCAATGGGTCTCTAATCTCTAAGAAATGTTTTCTTATTAGCACCAAGTGTTTTGGAGGCTTGCCGTACCATCCATTTGCCTTTGCGTTTTCGTATGGGAACATTTTGATTTGTTCTGATGCAGATTTATCTTGCATCCGGATGAGTGAGTATCTAAAATTGGTTGAATCTTGTTAGAAATTCAGTGGAATACTGTGTAACTGGTAATTTCTGTAGAAATTTGATGATGGCAATACTATGTGGCCGTATTTATTGTTCCTTCAACAGTGATAATGCTTGCTCTCCTAGGTATCATTGCTCATTTTGGCGTTGATTTTAATTAGGGTCGTCAAACTGGCCAGCTTGGTCAGTTTAACCTTGGGTTAAATGGGTTGGGCCTTATGGGCTTTTACTATTTACGGGTTGGATTTTATATATTTGGTTTATCCATTTAATGTAAGTACATGGGTTAGTATGTGGGTTATCTTTATTTTAATATTAAGGAGGCCTAACTAAATGAGTTTTTTTAAAAATTATTTGTGAGTTAAATTTTATATGTTTGATTTGTTTATTTTAATTGGGTAAGTGGGTTGGGCAGACCGAACTCATTTTTACACCCTAATTTTAATAATGATATGTTGGCAATTCTGGTTTAAGTGTTGTGCAAAGTTGAAGAATCTGTGGTATGTTGTGGATACAAGCGAGCACTTTTTTCTTTTTTTTTAGAGATATTGCACGATAATCTTTGCTTTAATGCTCAATTTTTAACCTTCCGATCATAAAGTCAATTTTAAATTAAACTTTGACAAGTAGTCTTTTTATGGATTAGGATAATTTTGGAGAACTAATCATAAGAGTTTTGATATATATTATTACAATTAACATAATAGAATTACTAAAAGTGTGTTTGAAAGGAAAGGAAAAGAATGAGATTAATAGAATTGCATGCTTTGAAGCTACCCAAAATGATTTTTGATTCTATTAGAAATCATATAAGAAATTGTTAGAAATTCTAATTCAAGCGTTTCATTTAGCCCATATTTTTTGTTGCAAGTATTCCTAATCCCATTAATAACTAGTGAGACCAAATAATTTAATTGGGGTTGTTGCTGAATTATACCACATAGTATGACAACAAAAGTTGCAAAAAATACATTATTATTGAAAAGGACAGTTTCTATATTTCCCATACACAATCTCTTGTATAGACGTTAGGGTGGACGTGCACTAAGATGAAAAAGGTTCGCTAATATGCTCAAAAGAGTAAATTTCTAATTATTTAGATTATATATTTCGATTCAAAAAATGATAAGATATTTTAATTTGATAAAAATAAACAATGATTGGGTGGCACCAACGAGTAGTGAGGTCTTAAGCTAAACCTTGGAAATCTTATTGCCATAATGCTTTTCAAATCCTCCTAACCATTATCTTATGGCAATAATTCTTACTAAGAAGAATGCCCATGTTGTGGCAATTCCACCCAGAAGGTAATGAGTTACTCTTACAACATGTCCATGTACAATACTTGAGGCTCTAGGCTGAGTAGCATGAGCAACTTTTAATTTATTATGAGCCCAAACAATGGATTCAATAAAGAAGTATAAATATCTTCATAGACCAATTGCTCACTAATGCCTACTGCATCCTCAGATTTGTTAATCGTGAACTACGAGCAAATAGAACACCCTTTAGGAGTATCAATACTATCACATGAATTGTAAATGGATGAATGGGATGGACCAAAAAATCCACAGTTTCTAATGGAATAGGTAACAAAGCAACCTTGTCGCCTATTGCCACTAAATCACTACTGCCCCAAGTCAAACTGGTGCTTGTTGCACTAGGGGCCGTTGCGTTCGATGCTAAAGTGTGGGTATTTTGTATCCATTGAGCAAAGACGAGTTGTAATTATATAGTGTATTTGAAAACATCTTGGGGGCGCCCTAGGCGCTCATGGTATCATTATGAATATACAAACCAAAATTGTGAAACCCTAAACATATAAACTACTAATATGTTTTTGTTTTCAAAGTGAGTTTGCCACAAATTGTAGTAGCAACATTGCTAAAATTTGTCCTCTTTTAATGCATTTACCTTTCCGAACCTGGGATTTTTGATACATGCAAGTATTTTTATTTGAACGTTGATACATAACCAATGGGATAAAAAAGACGTGACCAATATCCAACCAATAAAACCACTTGTTAAAAATAACAATTTTTAGTTGCATCGAAACACATAAATGTTAACTAATCTTAGTAATATGAAACTTGGTAAGACAAGCGTGTTTAATAACTGAAAAATAAGATTATTAAAGAATATTCTTTGAATGATAAATGATCACTATGAGTCAAACTCAATAGAACTTGATCAATCCTTTTTTTTTTTTTTTTCTATCGTTAAGATACAGAACTGAACCAATCATTCTCTTTCTTTATCATCAATCGAATCACTGTTCAAGACCCATGATTCTATTTTATCATCAACCAATCACCATTCACGTTTTTTCTTTTTCTTATCAAGGAATAGATCACTTTACTTGTATGGCTTAGATGCCTCGTATTTCTCAAAAAAGTGATTCGATTGATGGGATTCGGTATGATACTTATGAGATTGATGAGATTCAAATATTTATTCTTAGAACGTATTGATTTGATTTGAAGACCTATTGATTCTAACAATTGATTACATAGTAGACTGTTCAGACCTTTCAATTCATAGATGTGAATCTCAGACCTATGAATGTAGAGACTCCCGAAACTCACAAAGAAAATAGGAAGTGAGTTAGATAAAAAGAGAAGAAACTTGAAAAAAAAAAGAAAAGAAGAAGCAACTTGGACAAACATGGCCTTCAACATGATTCACACACACTTGTGTGCGCGCGATGCAATTGACTGTTGTAGTTTTTTTCTATTGACAAAAGTTTAAGTGGGTTTGACACCAGTTATCCTACTAATATTAGAACATGCTCTAAGACTCTTTGAGTACTTACATATCACCTCATTTTCCACTTTGATCCATGTGCTCAACGTACCCTTTCATGTACCTCTCTCATTGCTATGAAGGCTTATACTCGTGCATTTAAGCTAAAGTCTATCTTATCCTAGATAAATGATTAACTAACGAGAGTAATTTTATAAAGTATTCTTAAATTAATATAACACAATTCAATTGTGCAATTAAAATTGGACAATCATTTTGATTGGAGGGGGAGTCCCATAACCCAGGAGATTAACAATGGTGGGTTTAGCGAGAAATCACACAAGCGGGTCAAATACCATATTTTGACTCAACCTTAAGGTAATATAGGTTTATGGGTCCTCCCACTTATATACCATTCACTTAGTCCTTCACCAACAAATATGAAGATTTTTTTAAACACCCACACTTGAATCTCACCTTCCCATCAAAACCTATCATCGATGTTTAGCTACCCTTTCTTCACTTGTACTGTCGCCACTCCACAGAACACATCGCTTGGCCTCCACATTGCTGAGAAAACTTTCGAAACAAGGGATCCCACACCTAGATCCAATGACCGCCATTCTCTAATACTCCATTAGGCTGATTCGAACCATCCACATCATCGAGAAGACTTTTGAAACAAAGGATCCCACACCTAGATCCAACTATCACCATTCTCTAATACTCCACCAGGTCCATCTGAACCATTGGCTCTGATACCACTTGATGAGAGGGGGAACCCATAACCCGAGAGATTAATATTGATGGATTAAATGAAAAACCATACAAGCGGGTCAGACACTACATCTTAACTTAAAATCTTAAGATAATAAGTTTATGAGTCATCTCCCTTACTTATCATTTACTTAGTTTATCACACACTTTTATACACCGGCACTTCCCAACACATTCGATACTAGGGAGTAATAAACTGAAAAAGGAAATTTTATTGACAGGTTTCGAATCCAAATAACCCAATAAAATGAAATCCAGCAATTGCAACTTGGACCTTTTTATCTGGACCCGCTTCATATCCACATCTACTACCGTCTCTCGCTCTGTTCCCCGTGAATACTACTAGGGTTCGGTTTTGCCTGCAGTTATGCAAATTGCTCTCTCTCTCTCTCTCTCTCTCTCTCAGTTTTTGCCTTATATCCCAATCGGTGCTTCACATAGAACAAGTTTGAAGAGTGAATACGATTCCCTCACTCGTTCCTGAATACATACATATACATATTCTTCCACTGCAACAAATATTCACAGAAACCAAAAATCTGACAAGGTAATTTTTATTTAAAGAAGACATAATTGAAAATGTATAATTGGGTTATTGCAAAATCACAAAATTATATTATAACAAAAAGCACCGCCTTTCTGTTTTTCCCTCTATTTGTGATCTTCATATATTTTAATCATATAATTTTGTTCAACATTTTTAAGATTGAAAGCTTCTTGTTTGGCATTATCTTCGTTACAATTCAAGCAGAAGACATTGAACTTGATAATCAATTACCGATTTTTTGTGGAAATTGATTCGATTTCCAATATTCTTTGGGTTATTGTTGGTGTAGTTCAGTTCAAGCACAAGTGGTTTCTCTGTAAGAATGGTGTGGAACCTTCCTCTTTTTTTTTTTTTTTTTTTCCTTTTAACTTTTGGGTGCCACTGAAGAATTGATAATAGAGGTTCCATTTGAGATTATAGAACCTGCTATCTTGTTTGCCTTTACTCGAGCTCAATTTAATGTTATCTGTTTGCATGATCACCTTATAATTTGAGGACCAATATGATGGTTTGGTTACATGATCATATAGAATAACACCCTTTAAATAAACTATGTTTTCAGTACAATTGATTGAGCCAGTCATAAGTTTTAATGGGATGCATCGAGCATCTGTTTCTGATCTGAGGTTTATTACTTTTTGCCTGTGCGGAACAGTTTGGCGAGTTCCACTTATCTAAGGTATTGGGTAGGCCGAAGAATTTCATGGCAGGCACTGGCCTGCCTTCTCTGGCTCGTGTGAAGCTCGCTGATTTAGTTCCTTTGGAAGGTTTACCATCTGATTCCTATAAAATATCTGTTTCAATTTTGTGGCAATCGCTGGCTCAGTTTTCAGCTTTCATCGTCCAGTTTCCAGCGAGTGACGGGGCTCTTCTAAGATCTGGTTTAGAATCTGCTCGCCTCTATTTTCATCAGAGAGAATCGTATCCTCCACCTGCAGATATAATCCATACTAGTGAGTCCCGGGAGTGGTGCAAAACATCGGGTTATTATGCTGATTCTCATCTGTGGCAAGAAACCTACGATTATAGAGCAGGCTTAACTCCTTCCGAGCCAAACAACTCAATCGAGTTCCCTCCGGCAGGTTTGCAAGATATATTTGCTTTATTTGGAAAAGCAGCAAGGTACATTCTGGATGCAATCAGCTTCCATTTGAATTTGCGAAGCTCTCCATTTGCTGAAATACTGGACAATATTCCCCTGAGAAACAGGGAAATATCATCTTCAGTCTTGTCTGTTTGCTGTCATGCAAGGCCGTCATTTCAGGGGCCGCAACATCATAATATAGCTACTCAAGAGGATGGCCAAATGGTTATGTATCCGGACCATGATCACCATGTTGATAAAAGCTTGATATCTCTTGTTAAGTCCGACAAGGTGGGTTTATATGTAAGAGACTTTCAAGGTCGATGGATTCTTGTAGATGGAGATCTAGGACCTCAGGAAGCTGTTGTTTATCCTGGCCTTGCTCTCTATCAAGCAACTGCAGGGTATGTGAACCCTGCATTGCACAAAACTGAGATTAATATGGACGCTAATATATATGGACGGTGTTCTTTGGCCTTTAAACTTTTGCCTAAATCAATGACCAGCCTTGACTGTTCAGAAATGAGAGCGGCAGGTTATGGAATTGAAGCTCAATTTCAGCTTCCTGTTCCAGTGGATGATTTTATGCAAAGATCTCATCCAATTGATAGTCTCTTTAACAGGCCTGGTTTCCAGTGCTTCAATTTCCCGCCGGCCCACGATGGTATGTAGCATTCTAATTATACTTGGAATCTGGTTCATTATGTAGGTCACTTGTTTATATTCTTCAAAACTTAATTTAACTAGCTTAATTTTGAATGATGCCTATGTTGATTTTGTGGTAGGGCAGTAGCTTATGGGGTTCTGATGAATTTCATCTTGGAAAAGTTGCCATTCCAATCTGTAGTTGTCTTTATATGGGAGAAACTAGAATGTGTAAATTGAAAGGCAATGCTAATTGCTAAACCTATTTTATGGGAGGAGTGCCCGAGCAAATAAATTGTCCTATGGCTGTTTTTTTAATTAAAAAATGTTCTTTTTCTGCTAAAAGATAATGCAGAATGTTGAATTTATTGTTTTGCACAATGAGTTTTCCCTGTGTTGCTTTATTTGATAAAAAGAATTGCTTGACTCAAATGAGTATTGAGAGAATAGATGAATAAAGGTTCCAGCTTGTTTATTTTCCTTATATCATGTGGTAGAACCATGTCTCTCAAATTTGACTCTCAACTTCACAATTCAGCTTCTATAGTAATTTAAGTGATGAATAAGACAATATTATCCTGTTTCTTTTCTAGCATAAAAATAATATATTGTTTATTAATTAATTGATAAAAGGATGTGTATATTTGTGTATTGATCTCTTACCTGTTTTAGTCAACATACGAGGGACAGTTGGCTACAACATTCTGAAATCTGAATTGATGATTGGTAACATTTTCCTCTAATCTATATGCTTCTGCTACAATCTAATTTTAGTAATTAGCTTATAAATCTTAGATGTCATATGTGGTATATATCTTAAATATCTTAAATGTGTTCGAGCTCAGTCAAGATGAATTGCAAGATAAATATAAAATTACATTATCATTGTTTTGGTTTGTAGCATTATCGTTGTTTTAGTTTGTAGCTAACTGGCTTGTTTCATTTATATGGGTAGCTCCTAGCTGTAAGGAATGGCTAATTGGAATACTCTTCAGACACTTCAAGCAAAATGCTCATGCTTATTTGCTTAAATAAGAATTTAAAAAATATCAAGAATTCATAAATTTTGCATTTATGTTGTCTTACTGGCATAAAGATGGCTTATCATTTCCAGATGTTTTGAAGCATGAACTTAAATGTCCAGATTGTTCTTCATGAAAAAAATTTCTTTATTTTTTTTTAATGATTTTGACTGTATTGACGTTGAACTAGTGTCACTTCTGCTTTGAGAGTAGTCCTTAGTTGAAAGTTTTTAACAGCAGGTCCTTGGATCGATGAAATGCTGGTACAGGATCTGTGAAGACAATGATGCGGAGGAGGAAGCAAGATCCTAAAAGCAAGCCTTTGCCACCTTCCAAGAGATTAAGGCTCGAGGCACAGAGAGTTTTGAAAGAAAGGGTTCAGGATATTGCTGATAAGAAAGGCATCAAGCTGCGTTTCTGTAATCTCAAGGAATGTGAAAATCACATTCACACCCTAGACAGCCCGTGTGCAAATATACGAATGGAGATAGGGTGGCCACCTGGAGTTCCATTTGTTCATCCCCATGATTTACCTAACAAGGCAAAGCTGGGTTTTCTTGAGGCATACGAACCTGGTTGGACAGAAGCGCATCAAAACTCGGACAGGCTAGTCAACACTCGGCTAACTTTAACTGTAACTCTCCTTTTGCAAGTTCCATGTCTGTGTGCCCATGCATGTTCTGTCTTGTATTTGTATCTGTCTCAAATATTTCTGGGGTATTTAAAGCTGAGGATATGTATATATTGTGTTCAGGGTGACAAAAAGGTTAAGGAATGTGTTTCTTAAATCTTAACATAAATGAATAATTCACATATTTGTAATTAACCTCATTATCTTTGTTACTCTGTTTGTTGCTATTGAGTTCAAACTCCTAGTAACATTGAAGCATGCTGTGAACACTTAATTAGATACAGAAAGTGTTGAATGAATAGAAAAGCCAAATAAAAAGATAAGACTTCTGTCTGTGTCTAGATTTAGATGGAGGGCTATCATACAGGCACATTATTAGGATTCTGAGATAACTTCATTGAGCTTTATTTGAAACCGGAATTTCACACTTGAACTTTGTAGATTTCTATTGTGGTGTATTTATTGATGTTTCTTGAAGGTCTTAACATCTGAGAAGTTTACAATCCAATTGTTCTATGATTTGATTAATTGTACATTTTTATGATCTCTTTCTGGTGATATTAACATGTTGTGTACATGTTCTGGTGTCTGCAGGAATCAGTCTCCTTGATTTCCATCATTTGGGCAACATATGATCAGATTGTTAAGGTCTTGTGAGAATAGGGCTTTTGTTCACAGTGGGTCCAGGGACATGAATTGCAATCCTCCTCTAAAGTGAGAGAAATTCTTGTATGGTCGTTGACCACATGCGATGCATGGTCCAGGAACTTTATCAACTATTGATTTCTTGTTTTTTATATGCTTTTTAAACACTATATATTAAAATTAATGATTGATAATATTCTTGGACCATGCATTAAATGTGATTCAAGTCCATGCAATAGTTTTTCCTCAAAGTAAGGATCTCATTATTGATTCAAGGGCATATATACCCTTACAGGTCTTTACTTAGACGATCCAAATCCATGATCGATTTGTGGCTATGTGCTCATTTTGAAGTGACGAAATAAAGTGAGTTTGTATCGCCTGAACAAATTAATAGTTGATAGGAAAGGCATTATTTGTCCATATCAGTCTACGAATTTCATTCTAAATATTCACTTATACAAAGCTTGCGAACCTTCAAATCCTAAATGACTAAAAACAGGAAAAGGGTCTACTTAAAACAAAGGTCTACTTTGAAATTACGTGCAAGGCATTTGTTTACAATTTTGTTTGTTTTTTGATATTTACAAGAAGGGTATACCAATTTTGGAAAACTCTTTTTTTAGTTATGGTTAAAAACCTTTATATCCAAGGTCTACATTGTGTCTTTCTTCCTTGTTTTTGGAAAGAAAAAAAAAAAAACCAACACCAAGGTTCACCACCATGAGGTAGTAAATTAGTTCGATATCAAATTTTGGATGACTGCATATATTTTGAAACTAGTAAAAATAAATGAAGATTTACAAAACCAGTTGCATTAAAACAATTGTGATAAAAGCTTTCTAGTTTACTAAAACCCCCTCTTATGAAAACCCATTCATTACAGTTTTCCGGGAGGGGTTACCACTCTAATGTACACGTTGAGAAAAAAAACTTCTGAATAAATAAAAATTGCCCCTGCCCCTATCCTTTTCACCAATGAATGATCCTCCACTCCCAGACCAGCCAAAAGAAAGCCCAAAGTCTTATGTTGATAAACACACTGGATTGTTTGCACCATCCTCTTGTAAACAAAACCAAAATTGGCAGTGATTGCTGTCCTTCTCAAAGCTGGCCTTCACTGTCTTCCATCTGGTGTTGCTTTCATTTACCAACATGCCAAAGGCTTGCCTATCAATTGCGAAATGGTGGTTGATTTTCAAAAGGAAGCTCTACAGGTGTTGCATTAGCATAAAACTCTTCCAAATTGTAGAAAGCTCTCTGTGGGGGAAGAAAGATGTGGACAACAACATCACCTGTTATCAAGAGATAAAAAGCACAAGGCCAACCTAAATAAGCATTTAAAAAATGAAGCTACCTTATATTGTGGATAACAAGAAGCCTAGTGCAAAACTAGCAAGGCCATTGTTACCATGAATTGGCTGACTCACAACCAGTCTTGAAAATGTGTGCAATGACTCATTTAAGTTGTTGCGATGTGCCATTTTAAGTTGTCTTTTACTAGCATATCTTTTGTACAATGTCCAACATCAAAATGCAGAAAATTAAAGGGGCCTTTATTGTATTGATGCACCCATGCTTCCTCTGCAGGCTATGTTCTTTGTCAGCTCTCAGGTGAGGAGATTCCTCTTAGTAATAAAATTTTCTTCTGTGCTAAAAGATCACAATAAAACCATGTTGAAACCGGTGACTGCTAATTTGGTGATGTTCTATAATGAATTAAGGACAAGTACCCGTTTGGGTAAACTTAGGTGGCAGTGCCACAAAGCACCTGTTATAAGGGAGATTGGAATGTAATGGCATGTAAAACTTTTTAGTCTTCAATTGAGTGATATAAGAATTACTCTATTTGCAGGACATGCTATTTTGATATAAAATCTCTTACCAAAGTCCAACAGGGTCCATGAGTTTGGTTTTGAGTCTCCAGTTGGAAGTTTTCCATATTTCTTCTCAGCTAGATCTCTAATTCTGGACCTGAAATGCAACAAAAACATAATAAATATATTATGTATTTAGAAATGCTAAGACAAAAGCATTGCCGGATAAATATGAAAAAGATCAATGACCAAGCCTGTACCCAATAGCATCAATCTGGGGACGAGAAAATGCTGTAGCTATGATAAAGAACCGAGTCCAGTAAACAAGCGGCTTCACAAACAAGACCTTTATATCTGCTGCCTTAACCTCACTTGCAACCCTGGCCATCTCCACCGCAACTACATAGATGACAGTTAACAATCAGATGGTACCTGATAAGTAGCAATATAATTCAGTCATAGTTCTCTCTCTCTCTCTCTCTCTCTCGCTCGCTCATCAAAGTAGATTCATATAAACAAGAAATAACTGAACAGGTTTTTCTTAACTTGAAATAACACTAGTCACAAGCATAGAGAATTAAAGATTTCACAGACAACAAGGGCTGAATCTAGATAGAACTTTTCTATTCAGACCAAAACAACAAAATTTTATGGAGGAAGGATTACATGGTACTGAATATTCAGAGAATAGATTCATTAAAGAAAGAAAAATTAAGAACCAAGGATGCGGCATCTCAACTGAGAAGCCATATTTACACATATCTACAGCAGAGGATTTTCCATTAAGAAACGAAGACATGGGAGATTGACACAGAGACATGATAAAATTTAAAGTGTCTCACTAAAATTTAACTTTTGCAGGCTATAAACTAAATATATGACCAAGTACATGGGGAAAATGAAAAACAGAAACTTGGGGGGACACGGCATACTGATTATACCGCAGGCTATAGTACTTGCAGTATTGTACGAGACTGATTGTTAGGTGGTAAGAAACCAACAACAGAATAAGCTCAATGTCATAACAATGAGGGTATTGCAATGGATGAGTGGAGAATAACTATAAAAGCCTTGGTAAGAAGAGTAGATTGATTAGATGGAGGATAGCCAATAGATGGAACTTTTAAGTAGAGGAAAACCAAGAAACACTGAAGACAATCATTAAAAAGGACAGTTTTTAATAGCTTATCTATGGAAATGATTCATGGAAGATGGGACGAAATGGTATTGTTTGATCCATGTAGCCAATCCCACCAAGTGGGAAGAGGCTTAGACGCTTAGTTGTTGTTGTATATAATAAACCTACCTATATACTATAGGAATGAATAGCATTTACTTTTCATCTTATCCATGTGTGCTTGAGGCACATAACTACTGGCTGTTTAAAAAAGCTGTACTAGTTTTTGTTCTTATAAAACTACCATGTGGTCTGCTCCTGGAAACATTTACTACTGATCCAGATTGGAGGTTTAGAAGATAGGAGCATTTGCCAGAACCAGCATATGACAGCTTTAGGCAGTGAGTTTTTTATACTGATTAAATTCCTTTACATGAATCTTGTGTGTAATTTACTAAGTTTCTGTTCTTCAGAGAATCTGAAAAAATATTTTTCTTAAAAACTTTAAGAAACCCGATATAAGCCACAAGATGCTAAATGAGACAGATTGTACCAATAACTTAAACAAGGTGCAAATTTAATATACTGCTTTTGAGCTTACATGACAGGCTTTCAGCATCATCATCAACCTCGTCACTAGCAGGCTTTTGGTCTTTCCTACTAAATACCACTTTTCCGTAATTTTTAAACAATTCATCATACATTTCATCGGTATCTTCACCTACATCCTGCAAAGTATGCTGTTTATGTTACTTATGTACCCTCAATGAGGATCACCATTCGCAAGGTACAATTTACAAAAATCTCCCAGTTTAGATAGAAGAGCAACCACTAGAAATTCGATGCAAGCATGAACCGTTGTGATTATAAATTCATTAGGCACACAAATAAGTTAAAAATGAGTGAAGGAACCCCATAACAAATGAAGCATGCATTGGCTACTATATTCTCTATATTGGTAGTCAACATCAAATACAGAGATGAGCATGATGTACATTATATTCAAGAGAAGACTACAATGAATATTGTTTGAAACTCAACACTACCCAAGGAAAAAAAATATGATGATTGTGAAGACAATGACAAAAAATAATGAATTTCCTAGCTTTTAACCTTAAACCATAAAATTGTAGGTACATGTGCAGCTAATGCTGGGGCTGGCGGGAGGGGGGGGGTTGGGGAATTTTGACATGCCATTAAAAAATCCACACCTCCCTCATAAAATAAGAGGACGGACTTCTCGAAAGAATAGCAGCTACAAATTGGGGAAGAACAGAAGGAAAATATGGGGTTTCCTCAAGATTCTCTAAATTGAGTTGACCAATATGTTCTACTTTATATTTGATCATTTAAGGTATGAAACGTTTCACTTTCTATGACTTTCATGAGTTTCAACATTTTCCATGGCACCCCAAATCTAAATTGGAACCCAGAAAAATGAGACAGCACTGAAATGGTTGTCCAGATTGTTTGAGTTACTATAAACTAAACAACGACAAGAGACAAACATTTTTCCATTAAATAGGATAGGCTACATGAATAAATGATGTCACCATATCATAAACCTTGTTTGTGGATGAGCCATTTAAATCTAAGTCATGTCATGTCTAATATAGTTTTATTTATAGTAGTAGTTATTATACTTTCTATCTACCTCTAAATATTGGTGTCCTTTATCTCATATACTTTTCTTATTGACACTTCTATAAGTATTCTCTTTACATTGCTTTTCTTTCTTTTTACATCATCATCATCATCATTATTATAGGTGAATATCAAGTTCCCAACTTTCTCTCCATTCATTCCAGCGCAACACTCTCATTTATGCCACTTTGAACTAATCCTGTGCTTCCGTTTCTACCACCATTCAGTCTCTCTCTCTCTCTCTCTCTCTCTCTCTCTCTCTCTCTCTCTCTCACACACACACAAAAAACGCCAAAAAAAAAGAGTCAATAGTAAGGTGCAATAATTAATTTCCGTTAGATTTCACAACCTTCTCAAAGGGGAAAAAAAAAAAAAAAGAAATAAAAGGGAAAAAAAAAGGAGTAAGCATGAAAGGTTCAATTTTGCAACACCAAAATCATACCGAGAAGAAGCTGTCCTCAGCTTCTTTACCGAACGCAGAGCTCGACGGCGAGCTCCTCCTCTTCGAATTCAACCCACCGAACCGTTGCAAAGGAGGATTGCAGCAGAAATGGATCCTGGGTTTCCGAGAACGCTCGGCTCCGGCATGGCCACCCAGTTGCCGGAGCTCGCCGGGGAGTCTGGCCGGTACTCCGGCGAGCGAGAGCGTGGCGGACGGTAGCATTGTGGCCTGTGGTGACGGAAGAGATATTTTTGCGAAACAGAATAGAGATAATGAGAACAACAGAAAGAGGATTGCGATATTATTATAGTCACTTTCTTTGTCACATTTTGCAGCTATAATGATTATTTTGAGTTGGTTGCTGATGGTAAATATTTTATATTATTTTTTTTTTTATTTTTAATAATTTTTATAGTTAAATTTATTAAATTTTATTATTATTTCATGTTTTACATGATTATAATAAATTTTTTATTAATTAAATCATTAAAAGAACTAATTTATAATATACTTAAAAATTTGTGAATCATTTAAATTTACGATGCACTTTTTTATAAATATTATATTAAAAAATATTAATATATAACATTACATCATAAAATTTATTAATATGTTATGAGATTATAAAATAATACTATAATTTGATGAATTTAATTATAAAAATTATAAAAAATAAATAAATTAAGTAGCACAAAATATTTATAGATATTTGATAAATCACCTTATTTTGAATTCATGGGATAAAAAAATTTCATACAACAAATATAATGACTATTGAAATTATTTTTATTGAATAATTACAATAGATAAATTGTCCAGTTTAATATGAAACTAACAAGATAGTTAGTAAATTAATCCCGTTTTAATTTCTCAACAGTCAACCGGTGTAGGGCACGCACACCTCGCCTCCTTTTAGTGTCGCCGCCCGTCGTTGTTGTTGCAGACACCCGTCGTTGCTGTTGTGTGCTTCTATAAACTGAATGGAGTCCCTGTCAATAAGTTTTGCTTCCTTTAACGCTCTCGCTCTTTCTTGATTCTTGTTCCTCTTTTTTTTTATTGGCTCCCCAATTGTTAATTTATTCACTTCCAATCAGTATTCGACCACTCATAATATTTTTTTTCTTCTTAATGTTTACTTGCTTGTTATTATCTAATTGTAATCCCAAATTCTTCAAACTTGGACATTTTGTTCTAAAAGTTCTTTGGTGAATAAAGATATAATATACAATATGCCTACTGCTTCAACACCTCTCCTAGTTGAGCTTTGACCATGCTTTCTTTTACTTTACTTTAGATCACACTCCTTATTCAATGTCAGTTTCCTTGAATCTTGCGAGTGAGAACCGAAAACATACCACCTACCCACTTTTAATTACGTGTTTCTTCTCCTTCTTTATTTGTTTTTTCTCTTTCCTTTTTCAATCTCTCATTTTTTTTATTTCCATTTTATTCTTTATGAATTTAATAGTTTTTATTTTCATTTCCATCCTATTCATTATTTTTTTGTTTTTCAAATGTTTGTACATATAAATAAAAAAGTTTGTGCATTATTATTCAAAAGTTTGTGCATGCAAATAAAAGTTTTCTTCTTCGTCTTCATTTTTGTTTATGTTTCTGTCATATTTTTTGTTTCTAGTTGTTGAAAAGTTTGTGCACGTCAATTCAAAAGTTTGTGCATATGCTTTAAAATATTTGTGCATGGTAGAGAGTAAATCTAGACGCTTAAAATGTGAGTGAGAAGATGGAAAAAGAGTGCGATAATTACTTTTCGTTATTTAATGCTTCACAAATCTAGTTTGATTTGGTTCGTATTTAAAAAAGTTTGTTCACTTGATAGATCATTAGTTGGCAGCATGGTGGTAGTATTTGGGTTGTACACCTAACATTATTTTTAAAAATAAGCATTACATCGCTTGTAAACAAACATTACATCACATAGAATTAAATAAATAAACAAATATTATAACACTCATAAACAAACATTACAACACACAAACAAACTATACACCACACCTAAACATTACAAAACATAAAAAAACAACTTAGATAAAAAAAGAATGTTTTCGTTCATGCTCTCTATAATATTTTAATAAGAAAAAAAAAGCCAAACCAAGAAGACGACTAAAATAAGAAAAAAAAATGCAGGAAACAAAAGAAAATAAACAAGAATAAAAAAAGAAGAATGAAAAATAAATAGAATTTGCAAGTGAAAAAATTGAGGAAAAAAATGAAGAGAGGGCAGGAAAGAAAAGACAAAAAATATAAAGAAGAAAGGGAAGGGAGGAGATACTTGAGTAAAGGAGAATGAGAAGAGAATAGAGTTAAATTAATATTTAATGTGAATTTTTGAATCCAAAAATATCGTTATGGTCACAAAACTTCTTAGCATAATTTTTCATTAATTACACTTAAAATGGAACAAATTAAGATCCTCAGTGATGTGTTTGAGTAGTTTGGACGATCCCATAAATTCAAACTTCATTATCACCCAAATTCCAAACAAAAATCAGAACAATTTCCATCCCAATCTGATGCTAGCAATACATTGGACAACTACAACACACGTTTAGGACAAGCTCACAGACATTTTGTGATTCAACGTAACAACAATCCAGAAAACAAAAGCAACACGCCATAGCACAACTGCAAAACAAACAGAGACAAAAAAAACACAGAATTAAGTGCTCGGAAATAGAAGATAAAACAAAAGAAAAATGAAGTTTTTATTAAAGTTTTAGCTGTGGAACTTACCACCGTTCCCAGAAGCCATCACCACCACCACCACCCTGCTTCCTTGTGGTTTGCTCTTCAACACTCAATTTGGGGTACCCTGCTGCTGCAGGACCATCCTTGGTGGGGTACTCTACAGGTTGTGGGGCAGTTACAGTTGGAGCTTGAGGATATGCTTCTTGAACTGTTGGTGACATGCAATAAAAGTCACTTGTATGTTTCTCCTTAATATAATTTGAACCCAAAAAAAGAAAAAAGAAAAACACCATTTGCTGACATTTGAAATGAAAAGATTTCCCAGAAAGTAAGCACGATCTATTCATATTGTGTTGAGCTAAGATGAAGATGGAATATTTGCTGACATTTTGTCGAAAGAAAAGAGAACACTCACCAGGGGCTTCTTCTCGATTGTTAAAGTGACCCATGTATGTGATGGATTTGCTTCTTTCTACAATATGACAGGGGGATGATGAAATGGTATGATTGGAAACTATTCTAGAGTCAAAGTCTTTTATACAATCAACGTGGATAAGATGCGAAATGAAATATGCGTGTGTGTGTGTTTTTGGAAACTTTGAAGATTCAAAGAAGGGTTGACTTGAGGAGCATCGCGTTGCAGCCTTGCAGGTGCAATTATTGGAAGGAAGGTGTCAAATTTGACATTTCTTATTCAACTTAATTTTAAGATGTTTTTATAATAACCATAATAATAATAATAATAATAATAATAATGATAATAGTAATAATTATTTTAGATTAAACACTTATCATTACTTCGAAAGCTACTATCTAATGCTAGAAGATGTTTCCGACTAACATGGTGAGAGTACTGGATTAAATTAGTCCTTAAATCTTAACTATCAAAATTTGAACCTTTCAATACTTTAATAATTTTTCTTCTTTTTTACTCCTTTTGAGATTTGCTTACTACTCCCTTACCACCGGTAACCACCACCAGCGACCTCCTCTGTGCGTCTCCACCCTTGTACCTCCCTCACCACCACACATCTCACTTCACCGCCACCACCATCATCTTCTCTTCCCTTTCTCTTTTCCCTTAATTTCTATTTCATGTTTGCACCCTCAATCCCTAACAACAACATCACATATCTATCCCTGATAGCAACATCAATAGATTTGAATCACAAAAAAAAAAGAGATCCGAGTAGAAGAGAGCCTTCAAAAAAAAAAAAAACACAACACAACCACAATTGCTAGATCTAGGCGTCGTTGCCCACCACCGATGAACGTGTGACTCTATTCCTCAAAGCCGCTCCCTCACCTCCTTCCACTTGGGTCGTCGTTGACTTGGATTTGTCTTTTAGTCTCCTTGTTTTTCTCAGATCTACCATATCTCTCTGCGTCTGGCGCCATCCGTTAAACCAAATTGGTCCTGGAACCATATTCGTTAAAATGACAATGGAGGGTTGAGATTGCAGGTGTACAATTTATGTTTTTGACCCACAAAGATCTCATAACGAAAATTCTTCTCGAGTTGATGCTAAGCAAGTATATGATGAAGTCGATGAACATAGTATCAACGACTAGTAGGTGCTGCTCTAATGATGACTCCTTTGGAATTATGTACTCTAATTGCCCCCACCTTCCCCGACAACCCCACCCTCACCCAACCTCCCACCTTCACCTAGGGACGGCAACATGAACCTTACTCGCAAGGCACCAGTCCTGCCTAACTTGCTAGGGGCTGGTTTAAAACCCACCCTAGAGTGGGGCGGGGCAGGGTGGGGTAAGCTGAACTTGCCCCAGACCCTATATATTATAAAAATATGTTAATATTAATATATATATATATAATAATAAAAATAGTCTTAATTATTAAAAACTTAACAGTTGCAAAGAGTAAACCTAATTCATAATCACAAATCCATTTCTCTTTGCATCTCTCTCTCTCTCATGAGTCTTGTCTCTTTCTCTCTCTCTTGTGGCGTTGTGCCACCAGCCACTGATGGGACAGACTCTTCTCATCTTCCTCCTCTTTTGCTCGTCTTTCTCTCTTGTGGCGTCGTGTCATCAACCGTCGACGGAGATAGTGAAGAATAATAGCTTCAAGTTGGGAAGCTACACAAGAGACAAGAAGTGACTTAACTACTGTTTGTAACTTATTTAGAACTTATATGTATCTTAGATATTTTTATGTAACTTATTAGAAACTTGATTGTTATTTGTTTGTTATTTTATTGCTTTTGAATTTTTATATATTTAATCAATATTAAGTGTTTATATTTACGGTACTTTATTATATGATTATGTTAATTTATATGTGAATTAAAAAAATTATAGTATTTAGCATATGTTCTGAAAGGAAAAAAAAGATCCACTCGACCTCGACCATAGAGAGGGTTGTTGCGCAACAGAGATGGTCGGCCTCCTTTCAGGTGATGGCGGTCTGAGAGAGACACAAGAAAGAGGAAGAAGAGATGAGAGATAAGAGCGACAGAACAAGAGAAAGAGAGGCAATAAAGGGTGGTGTGGGTGGGTGGAAGGAGGTAGGAGAGTCAAATCTAAAGAGGGGGGAGAGGCAAGGTGGAGGCAGGGCGCTAGAGAGAGGGAGTGAAAGTGAGAGAAGAAAGACTAGATTAATGTCTAATTAATTATGTAAAATGAGACCAATTTGTAAAATAATGCGGTATCAAATTCATTGCTAAAGAATCCCTTAATTATTTTGACTTTGACCTTTCGGTCCAGGACCAAATTGGCCTGCAAGCCAGCTCAGTACACTGTAGCAAGCCCTCATTTCATAATCATAGCTCCTATTCCTTCTTGCCTTTCCCCGCATACTACTCTTGCCGGCACTTCTGCTCCACCGAAGTTGGTTCGTTATCTTTTAATATTTATTTATGTTTTAACTTTCTTTTGGGACGCGGTGCGATGATTCTTTCTTGGTTTGATTTGCTAGGGTTAGTAATTTCAATTTTGCTCCATCCATTTTTTTTTCCTTGGATCCAATCCGGTTTGAAAAAAAATACCCAAATTTTAAAACCTAAATCTCCAAATCAGAATCCCCCAAGCCATCGTCCTCTCTCTGCCATCGTCTTCTCCATGCCATTGGGTCAGACCGGGTCGGATCCAAGGCAAAATAATGGGTTACGCCACGTGGCGGGTCCACATGTGCCGCTACGTCAGTGACGTTAACTAACACGCCATCGCCGTCAATTCCCAACCATCCACAGGGGCCAAAATCAAACCTCCATATTTTACAGGAACTAAAACTTATATTGAGGGACTAAAACTAAAGTTTTTAATATTACAGGGACTAAAAACTTAATTATCCCTAATGATAAACATTCGGAGAATCTTTTGCTCAACCTTTGAATATGCTCAACGTAAATATCTGATGATATATATTTTTTCTAATCAATAAAGATCACATGATAATGAGTAATGACTAATAGGGTAAACAATATATATTGTCCAAGAGGATAAAAGGATCCTTATTCTTTCTACAAACTCTACCAAGAATACAGCAATAGGAAGCAGGGGACAAAATGATGATGACAAGCGCAAATCTATGCGGTGATTCAATCAGAAGCAACAATCCAAGACACAGCAGCAACATATAGCAGCCAAACTGCAAAAGAATATGAGAAAAAAAATTTAAAATAAAAAGAAGCAAAATTAAACACGTGCTTCTGAAAGAGCTGCAAAACAGGAGTAGTGATTTTGGGTATATATAGACTTACCATCCCTTCCAGAAGCCATCACCCCTGCTTGTGGTTTCCTGTTGAGCACTCTGTTGGGGGTACCCTGTCCCTGCAGCAGGGCCATCCTTTGAGGGATAACCCATTGGTGGTGGGCCAGTAACGTATGGAGCTGCAGGGTATGACACTGCTGCATCATTAATTGTGTAACCAACTCCAACATTGTTCTTTTGTCGTAAAGAAAAACAAATTACATTTTGTTGTGATATTTAGATTTAGTGGAGCGGAAAAGACAAGAAAAAACTAACCGGGGGCATCTTGGTGGTTGTGAAGGTGATGATTATTCATGTTGACAGCAAGTTGTTCTGTTTTCAAAGGCAGTCAAATTAAGAGGAAAATGTAAAAGAGGGATATGGTGAATTAGAATTGATGGTGATAAAAGGAGAATGTGACTGGAAACAATGGAACCAAAGTATCTGCATTTATACAAGTTCCTTGGGGGGGGGGGGGGG
>QANU01072397.1:452343-480052 GCA_003254905.1 Nissolia schottii | reverse complement strand
GGGGGGGGGGGGAAGGGGGCGGCTAAGGTTCTCTCGTTAAATAAACAAATGCGATATTTGAATGAGAATGGAATGCCGTGCGGGGACAAGACAAGGCGTTGTGGGTTGAGAAAGGAATTGAAAGGAGACGACGGTGTTTACAATGAATGAATTTCTGCTCACAAGAACAGGAGTGCTGGTAGGCTAGCCTGGTGTGTGCCACGTGCGCAACCCACGATTCTTCTTTTCAGCCATTTGACCTTGTCTTCCCCCTGCCTTCTTTGGTACTTGTTGGATAAGAGCTTCCTTGTAGCTCTAGTCCACCCTACCCCTCCCTGTGTTGAATCCTGAGGTCCCTTTGATCAGTTGGTACATGCTCTCTTACACACAACACAGCCTAAATGTGTCAATTCCTCTCATTAAAGATAAAGGATATTTTAGGGAAATAAGTTACAAGTAATCGAAATAGTGAAATTGAAATGCGTAAACATGGATTTCTACCGTTAGTGGCAATTATAAAATCACTTTAATATAGAAATACTCAAATTTTGACATGTTTTTCTTACAAACAAACTTTGTGCACTTTTGAGTAATAATTGGGCGGGCTTCATCATAGTGTATTTAAGTTGTGCACATGATCACGCAGGTGTTGTAGTACTGTGCTAAACTTAATATGCTTCATGCAATGTAGAATTATGAGCTAAGGTATAGAAAGGCTATAACTCCTAGAAATGCAACAACAAATGATGCTGTAAAACTCCAGACAAAGGTGTCTCTGAAGTCAGTTTGATGGCCATGAGAATGAGTCTCCTCCATGCTCGGTGGTTTCACAATGGGTGAACAAGTTCGCTCTAGCGGAGGTCCACAAAGAAGAGAGTTTCCCTCGTAACTGCTCGCGTCAAAAGTTCCGAATTGGTAGACCCTCTCTGGTGTCCTTCCAGATAGGTTATTATGAGCCACAGAGAAGACAGACAAGCTGTATAGCGCTGTTAGTTGCGAAGGAATTTGGCCGCTCAGCGTGTTGTGAGAAAGATCCAGGCTTTCTATTTGCTTAAGGTTGCCGAATGTTTCTGGGATGGTCCCTGTGAGATGATTGTTGGACAAGTTGAGTGAGTGTAGGCTGCTCATGTACCCCATCCGCGGAGGAACGTGGCCTGTCAAATTGTTATCTGAGAGATCAAGGCCTGACATGAAATTCAAGATGTCTCCCTTGTACGATTCATATCTACTTTTCGACACGAAATCTGCCTCCTGTTCTTCGTCCCAATTAAAGTGGAAAATGTATTCATCTTCTATAACCTGGTTTGTCGTTGGATCATACTCATACTTATTGCCTTTTATACTCCATGGCACAAAAACTTTCCCTATTCCCTCGCCGTCCCGAAAATCCAGCCTTCCAAATGCTATACTACTCAAGCAAGATGGCACCCCTCCAGAAAGATTGTTTTCAGACAAATCTAGCATGCTAATGTTCCTTAGGTAACATATATCCGTAGGGATTGGGCCTTCAAGTTTGTTTCCCTTTAGTAAAAGAATCCTTAAATTCAACAATGAATTAATCCACTTAGGAATTCCGCCTGAGAATTTGTTCTTCTTCAAATCCAAAGTCAACAGAAAGCGGGACTTGGCCAAAGCAGCAGGTATGGGTCCACTAAATTGATTGTCTTGCAAATGTAGGAACCTCAAGGATGGCATGTGGACGCAACTTGGCAGTGCTCCACTTAAATTGTTGAAAGCAAGGTCTAGATATTGGAGTTGATCCAACTTGCAGAAGCCTAACGGTATTGGACCCTGCATCAAATTGTGGGACAAGATGAGGAAAGTCAAATTACGAATGCTTCCAATCCCGCTTGGCACTCCACGCAGTTGGTTGTTACTTAGATCCAACATTCTCAACTCTCTGCAGTTGTTCATGACCCCGTCTTGCACCGTTCCCGTGAATTTATTGTTGGCTAGATGTAAGGATATCAAGCTTGTGAAATTTGAACCATCGGGCAAGAAAGGACCATCAAGGTTGTTGTTTGATAACTCGAGAATCCGCAAGTCACTGCTACCCTTACCAAACTCTTGTGGCAAGTGTCCAGACAAATTGTTGTGTGACAAGTCTAGATTACTTAGCTGTCTCATTTCTCCCAATGAAGCTGGGAGACCACCCTGCAATGAGCTTGAGGACATGTTTAAAGTTACCATGTTGGGAAAAACAGACCCTATAGGCAGAGGAATCTCTCCTTTGATTGGATTAGAGGAGACATCAAATATTTGCATATTTGGAAATGCTGAGGTGGGATTAAGCTCCAGGGGACCGGTGAGAAGGTTCTGGCCGAGCTCGAAATCACTTAGCTTTGTGTTATTCGCCAATAGCCAGTTTGGGAAACTTCCCACCATGTTGCATTGGGTAAAAGATAGGCCTCTGAAGTCATGTTGATGATGGAGGAAGCTGGGAATTGTGTAGGTGGGTTCATTTACCGTGCAGTTCTCGACAACGAGTATCTTCAGCTGAAAGGATGGGAAAAAAGGTGGGTTCTCAGTTTCAACCTTCACGTCTTGCTGATTATAGCTTGTAAGAGCAAACATCTGAAGGTTGGAATGGTTGGCAAGGGAGCTGAAGGAAAGCGAGCCCTTGAAATGGTTGCCGGAAAGAAGAATGCATGCAAGGGATTTGAGGCTATAAATGGTTGGGGATGGCAAGGGTCCTTCAAAGTCGTTGTATGAAACATCAAGGAGACGGAGGGATGATAAATTGGCCAAACACTTTGGAATGTTTCCCACAAAGTAGTTTTCGCGGAGACCCAGTGCTATTAGATTCTTCAGCTTACACAGGCCTCCTGCAATATACCACATACGGTTTTCTTGAATCTATGTCATGTGGCTTTAGTATCCCAAATCATGAGTAGCAAAAATTTAAAAATAGTTTATCATCACAAATAACCAAAATTTAATTTCCCAAAACCATATACGATTAAAATCAGTTTAGTTTCTTTAAAGTGAATATCTCATTGTTAATAAAAAAATTACATCAATTTCATAGAATCATGAAATTAATTTAGTCATTTTTTTTGGTGAGACGGAAAGAAAGAGCCACTAGTTACCATTATCATTAAGTGCCTAGAGCATAATGGGTCACAAACGTTATAAAATCACCTTCTGTTGGTAACGGGTCATTAAAGTAATTGAACTCCAAGTACAAGTGCTTGAGAGAAGTGAGATTCGTAATAGATTCTGGAATACTACCCGTCAAGGAATTGTAACCTAAATACAGCTCCTTTAACTTGCTTGGAGACGAAAGATCTGTCAAGTGACAAATGACAGTACGAAGCAAATAGTGAGAAAGACATACAAAAAGGAGCTCCCTTTGATAAATACATGGTAATTAACGCACATATATGGAATCAAATGGAAAAAAAAAATAATTGAACGGGTAGGTATATGTGGGCCCTTCATAAGAAAATTAATGAAAGTTAAATAATAGCTCACCAAACGTTGGGACTTCTGTTAGCTTGTTATCTCCTAACTCTAGATATTGCAACTTGCTCAACCTGATTTCGCCAAATAAACCTGTTCCAAAAATGGAACAATGGATCAGAAAAACAAGTCAATGATTAGTTATATGAAATAATAAGGTGGTTTCTTTGGTGTTTTTTGGGGGTGAATACCCTTTCTAACTAAAATTTTCTATTTTCGATCATTTTTAGACCAAACTAATCAAATTTTGTCAAAATTTTATTATCAAATGTGACATATTAGTGTGTCCTATGATCTAATATAATAAATTAATATTTTTTAATACAATATTTGTAATGATGTGTATCATAAGTTCAAATAGTCTAAAAATCTCTAAATCTCGCAATTTGATTTTTTTTTTTAATGAATTAATTGATGAAAAATTTATCAATATCATATAAAATATAAAATAATGACAAAATTCGACAAGTTTAGTTCTAAAAATTATCAAAAATTAAAAAAAATTAATAGAAGAGAGTATTTACTCTATGAGACACGGGAGAATAAATAAAATTACAAGAAATTAAAAAATTAAAAAATAGAATTAAGATAGTCACAAAAATATAAGAAAGAGAGACCTGCCAAATAATTGTCAGACAAGTCCAACCATTGGAGCTCCTCAAAAGGGAGAAAATAAGAAGCGTGTAACGACCACTCCATGTTGCTCAATTCATAAGGTCTCGTCTCATCGAGGAGAAGTTGTGTCACTCTCTTTGTGGAATTGTCACATTTGACCCTCTCCCAAGTGCAGCAATCACCCTGTCCTTGCCAAGAAGGAAGAGCAGAAGATCCATTTGGGTGATTGAATGCATCTTTCAGTCTCATTAGTGCCTTTCTCTCAGCGTCTAAGCAACCCATACTTCCATTGCTCTCTAATGTGACAACACATCCCAACAACACCACCCACCAAAATTTGATCAAAGAACACCTCACATGCATTTTTTCAATAAAGTGATTCTCTCTTTATGTGTCCTTGAGGGTATGTTTTCATAAGCTAATCTTAATTTATAGACTAATAATACAATATTACTGTTCATCCTTATAAGTCAACAACTCAACACGTCAATAAGACCGATAATACAAAGAAATATCACATGAATAAGCCAAAATTGGATCCTTGTTAGCCAAGTTTTATGCTTATCTCTATCCTTGCTAACCATCTTACACGTTGGGAAATATATATACAGGTTTAGTTGACCAAGTGTTTCCGGTGTGGAAGGAGAAGTATTTTATGCTGTAGGAATACATATAATCTGTACATGTAATGTATGCTTTAGAATCCACATCAATTATTGCCTTTCTTTATATATTTTTTTAAACATTATAAATTAAAATTAATTATTTATAATTTTCTTAGAACATATATTAAATATGCTTCAAAAACATATTATTGATTCTCTTGTTAAAGATCAATGTGGGGTTAGTCAAGGTCGTAGATATATTGACTCTTTAACTAGAGGTCTTATGTTTAAGTATTGAAAATGGAAAAAACTTTTGATAATAGACTCTTTACTACCCCTTTATATTTTATTGTTTTACACACTTTAAGAAAATTAGTTCAACGATGTCTTTTTTTTAAAATATTGTATAATAAAATATTATAACGCTATTTTTAATAAATTTTATACTTTTAAAGTTACAATATGATTCTTGCTTATAACTTTAAATGGTACAAAATCTTTTTTTTTTTTCGTTTGACATTGAAGTATTATAAATTTTATCAGTTCTGTTACATGTACACCGTAAATTCATACACTATACATACACCCGTATTAATATACGATAGGGCCCACAATATAACCTCCCGCTAATCTCTCTTCCACTCTCGCTCACTTGCGCATCCAACACAAGCATAACCTCTCTCTTCGATCTTTCTTCACTTCTGATACAAAAACACAGGAAACTCTGATCCCTTTCTTCGATCTCTCTTCACTCTCATCAACTTTCTTTGATCTCTCTTCACTCTCATCAAATCTCATCGATCTCTCTTCACTCTCGTCTATCTAGGATTTGTTAGAGAGATGAGTGATTGAAAGAAAAAAGAAACCAAGATCAAAAGAAGGAATGTTGCTGCTTGTTATCATCTTTTAAATAAGAAAGAGAAAAGTTCGGGAAAAAATAAAAAAACATATCATAATTGACAGGAAGAAGGAAAAGAAACAAAACATCAAGGCATAATTAACAGTGTTGTAAACAAGTGATTAATGTTTGCACATACACCCATTTAATGTTTGCACTTATGCCAATTTAAAGTTTGCACACTTCTACAATACATCAAATTCTGCATTTTTATGCATTTATGACAAACACATAATGCTTATATCACATCATCTAATATTTATTCATGACAATATGTAAAATATTGTGTCAAAATATTTATAATATTTATGCATTAATTGTTGAAAGGTTGAATGTGCCAAAATGCACATCCTCTTCCTCAACAAAGACAAAAACCTGTGACCTGTGGATAATGTTTGCACATACGCCCATTTAAAGTTTACACTTATGCCCATTTAAAGTTTGCACACTTCTACAATACATCAAATTCTGCATTTTTATTCATTTGTGACAAACACATAATGCTTATATCATATCATCTAATATTTATTCATGACAATATGTAAAAAATTGTGTCAAAATATTTGTAATATTTATGCATTAATTGTTGAAAGGTTGAAAATGTGCCAAAATGCACATCGTCTTCCTCAACAAAGACAAAAACCTGTGACAGGATAATGTTTGCGCATACGCCCATTTAATGTTTGCACTTATGCCTATTTAAAATTTGCACACTCCTACAATACATCAAATTCTACATTTTTATGCATTTGTGACAAACGCATAATGCTTATATCACACTATCTAATGTTTATTCATGACAATATCTAAAAAATTGTGTCAAAATATTTATAATATTTATGTATTAATTGTTGAAAGGTTGAGAATGTGTCAAAATGCACATCCTCTTCCTCAACAAAAACAAAATTTGTGGCCTGTGAATAATGTTTGCACATACGCTCATTTAATGTTTGCATTTATTCCCATTTAAAGTTTGCACATTCATTTTTCTATCATATGCATGTTAGTGATAAATGAGCATTAGAACGTATAAAGATTTAGTACACTAAAATTTCACAGAGACGTCAAAGAACAAAACTCTTCATAGAAATCAAAGAAAAAAAGCATGAAAACGATGATGATGGTATAAACATAATAGAAAATTGAATGACGATTTTGAGAGGATAATTAAAGAAAGGATGATGATGATGATAATAAAAAAATGGATAACGAGAATAAGAGGAGGAGAGAATGATAGAGGACGACAATGATGACGATGACAAACATAACAAAACAAGGATAAGAGGTTGAAGACGATGAGTGAAAACGATGACGAGAACGAGTACGGGATTAGGGCACGCGCGTTGTTATCATTAAAATCGTATAAAAGAGTGGTATATGTACGAGTGTATGATTTAGGAGTGTACATTGAACATTTTTGAAATTTTATATATGGTTTATTTGAAACTGAATCATACACTAACCATTCGAAAATCCCAACGAAATATATATTTTTCTAATCAATAAACATCATCATAGAATAATGACTAAACAGGTCATAAAAAATCTCAAAATACAAGGAATTATAGAAGAGGTTCCACTAGATGGACAAATAATAATACATGCTGTCCAGGAGGATAAAGATCCTTATTCTTTCTACAAACTACAAAGAATATAATAGAAGATAAAAAAAGCAGGGGTAAATAAATAACGATGACAGGCACAAATCTATGCTGTGAATGTGATTCAATCAGAAGCAAATATCCAGGGCACAGCAGCAACATAAAGCAGCACAACTGCAAACAAAAAAAAAAAAAAAGAAAAAATAAAAAAATTAGGCAAAACAAAGATTTTGGTGCTTCCGAGAAAAGCAGTGAACAAATGGAAGTGATTTTATGGGTAATGAACTTACCATCCTTTCCAGAAGCCATCGCCCCTGCTTGTGGTTTCCGGTGGAACACTCTGTTGGGGGTACCCTGCCCCCGCAGCAGGAGCATCCTTGGAAGGGTAACCCATTGGTGGCGGGGCGCTAACATATGGAGCTGCAGGATATGATACTGCTGCATCATTAATTTCAGTTAGAAAATTTTCACATTTCACATCTTGAGCTTTATATAAGATGCATCAATTGATTTGAAAGATGATAGAAATTCACCTGGAGTTTCTTGCTGTTTCTTGAATTGACTCATGGTGATCAAGGTGCTCTGTTCTTACGAAATCAAAGTATGCGATTGGAGAAGGAGTAAGTGATTGGAAACCATGGAATCAAATACGTGTATTTATAGGTTCATGTGGGGGCTAAGGTTCCTTAATGCAATAGGGAACATTCCAATTACGTGTGGGACAAACGCGTTGCGGACGAGAAAGCCAAGACGATGTTTAACGTTTCAACTTTCTACGCAAACTGTTTTTGCTTGTGACACGCCTATTAAAACACAATTTATTTCCTTATCATGAAAAAATCTTCCTATTTCCACGCGTAACGTTACCCAAACATTTGGACCTTTCTAGATTGAGTCACCACTTTATTGATTTATTTAATAGTCTTTCCTCCCATTCTCTTGCTGCTTTTTTACCTATTTATTATTCATTAGTTTGCCGTTTTTTTTTTTCCTTCTTTCCTCTCTCCGTCCTCTGCCACATATGTATTTTTTTTTTTTGTTTTACGCCACGTATGTATATAACTGATTATTAAAAAAATAAAAGTAAAAACCTCAAATATTACGCTAGTGCGAGAGATCTTGTTTGCTCTGTTGGAAGCTTGTAAAATTTATTCGAACTTGGACTGATAATACTTTGAGTTAAGAAATCAAGAAACTGACAAATGACGAAGCTTATAAAATTGTTTGTAATTAAATCGTACTGGGTACGAAATTAGTTGAACGGATGGTCGGAGAGGAGGATGTGCTCGATGTAGATCCAAGGTTGTGTGGTGTGGGTATCTGCAAAAACACACTGACATCCAAGTAAGCGTAGCTCGAATTAAGAAAGTGCTATTAGGGTTTTATAATGTATCTTAGGGTTTTACGAGCTACACTTTATATAGGAGCTATTGTTTGACCAAGTTTGAGGTCGTTAGGTGATTTTGCAACTTTCGAGTTCCTTTATATGATTTAGGGAGTCATGAAGGTAGTTGCGTAGCTTGAGATATATGTCTGCATACATGCAAAGTCATTCCTCATGAGTCCCGACCAAAGCTGTCCAAGATGGTCTAGTTCTATTGGGTCATGATGGGTCCTTGGTGGGCCTTANACGTGTGGGACAAACGCGTTGCGGACGAGAAAGCCAAGACGATGTTTAACGTTTCAACTTTCTACGCAAACTGTTTTTGCTTGTGACACGCCTATTAAAACACAATTTATTTCCTTATCATGAAAAAATCTTCCTATTTCCACGCGTAACGTTACCCAAACATTTGGACCTTTCTAGATTGAGTCACCACTTTATTGATTTATTTAATAGTCTTTCCTCCCATTCTCTTGCTGCTTTTTTACCTATTTATTATTCATTAGTTTGCCGGTTTTTTTTTTTTTTCCTTCTTTCCTTTCTCCGTCCTCTGCCACATATGTATTTTTTTTTTGTTTTAGGCCACGTATGTATATAACTGATTATTAAAAAAATAAAAATAAAAACCTCAACTATTACGCTGGTGCGAGAGATCTTGTTTGCTCTGTTGAAGCTTGTAAAATTTATTCGAACTTGGACTGATAATACTTTGAGTTAAGAAATCAAGAAACTGAAAAATGACGAAGCTTATAAAATTGTTTGTAATTAAATCGTACTGGGTACGAAATTAGTTGAACGGAAGGTCGGAGAGGAGGATGTGCTCGATGTAGATCCAAGGTTGTGTGGTGTGGGTATCTGCAAAAATACGCTGACACCCAAGTAAGCGTAGCTCAAGTTAAAAAAGTGATATTAGGATTTTATAACGTACCGTAGAGTTTTACTAGCTACACTTTACATAGGAGCTATTGTTTGACCAAGTTCGAGGTGGTTAGGTGATTTTGCAACTTTCGAGTTCCGTTATATGATTTAGAGATTTATGAAGGTAGTTGCGTAGCTTGAGATATATGTCTGCGTGGTGCACATGCAAAGTCATTCCTCATGAGTTCCGACCAAAGCTGTCCAAGATGGTCTAGCTCTATTGGGTCATGATGGGTCCTTGGTGGGCCTTAAGGTATTGGATTTGTATTTTATCTCTAACAAAAAAAAATCATTCAATTTCTTTTATCCATCAACTTAAATTTTAGAGAGAAATGGTTATTTGCATTGTATTAGAGCTTCTATGACATTAAAGTCTAGAGTTTGATCATCGATAACCCTCATTTTTAAAAATTATCTACGTTGCAAGCTAGAAAAGCTCTTATGTAAGTGAAAACTTGTTAAGATATAAACTATTCAATTTCTTCTATCCATTAATTTAAGTTTTTGAGAGAACTAATTCTTAACAAAAAAAAAACAGCATTCATTTATGTAACACTTTGAATAATTACATTTATGTTTTAGAAAACAAAAAAACTAAAATGAGTTTTTCTTAATTTTTTGGATCAGTAAAAAACGTCCAAACTCAAAAAAAACAAAATACAAGAGTCATCTAGCTACAAGATAAGGCATAGTTGCGAGAAAGAAGGCAATCCAAGGAAACCTAGGGAAAAGCCAACTGCTTGACCCTAGGTGCACAAACCACTTAAAAGCAATCACTCTCACTCATGCAAACTATGCGGAGAAATCTATGATTTTTTGTAACTTCCTCCTACCTCTCTTTCTAGCATGCATACGCTTCAAGAGTCTTATTATTATATTTAGAGACTTGTGATAAAGAAGCAAGCGCCTTAATCACTCACTTTTTCCTCATTCATCTCTCCTTACCAAAAACACAATTTCTCCCAGCCTCTTCAAGACCCACTCTACTATTATTTTCCTCTCGATCATATGGGTTCCAAATATAACCAGAATTCTCAGCCACACTCAAACAATTTGAGGAACACCTCTTGAATTTTTTGCGCTTCTTTTTGTAAGGTATCAGTCAGGGCCAAGAAGGGAAGTAAGAGATATAGAGAGATAGAGAGAGTATGTGAGAAATATTGAATAAACTTTCTATGTTACTTTGTTATGCAATGATATAGATATTCATCATATCACCGATATATAGTTCATCACTTGCTTAACTACAACTAGTTACATACTCTTAATTGATCTTAACTAACCATAACAAACTCTTAACTGCTAAATAACCACAATTGATATTGAGTTGACTCCCTATTCTTCATTACCCCTCCCCTCAAGCTCAAGGGGGTTGTTTCAAGCACCTTGAGCTGCTTGGTCTTGAATTTGAGAAAGAAAAGAAGCACCAAAGAATGGCTTGACGAATGTATCAACAATTATTTGACCTGTAGTGGGGGTGTGTTAAACAAGCATTTTTTCTTTATATGGCATCGTCTCTAACAGAAGTAGATATCTTGAAGTGCTTGGTTTGATTATGCATAAGAAGATCTGTTGTGAGCTGTACTACTCCTCGATCGGTTGTGACAATAAACAACAAGGTATAGTGGCCAATTTGATGATGAGCTCAGTTAATAGTGTCTGTATCCTTGTGATTTCTACCATTATTGTTTATCTTGGGCAAAGTTTGAAACACTAGTAAAGTTCTTGGCAATTCCAGGAACATATATGCAACATATAATTTAACTTGAATTTAGTATTTGTATTATGTGCATCATGAATAAGTAATGTCCAACTTTATGTATAGTCATAACTTGGTCATTTACTGTCAATTCTCGAAGCCAATGGACAAATTGTTTAGATAAGATGTCAGATGGGGTTAAGCACCTGAATCTGGAGACTAATTCTAATATGCAACTGATGCATTACTTGTCATTGAGCTTGCAATTGACATTTGAGGGTATGCTTGAGGATTCTGCATTTGGAGGTTAGGAAATGTGCATGTGGATTGTGAAAAGTAGCACCTCCTTGTGCTTGGTGAAGGCCTAGAAAGTTTTGATCAAATCGATAGCGGCATTTCCATACTTCATGCCCAAATTTTTCACACACTTAGTTATGAATGTGTGATAACTTACCTCTATATGTACGTCTGCGATAACCAGTGCTCCAACCGCAGCAAGTGTATCCACGATCTTCTTGATTTGTATTAGCTATTTGGAGTTGATTTTTTTTTTCCTTCTTGGTAGCTTTGTGAAGATTTGATAAGAGAAAATGTAACATGCCATTCATGTTGTGAATGGTGTAGACATTAGGAAAGAAGCGATGACATTAGAAGTTTATCTTGTCTATGCAAGATGTTGAATTCTTGTGCAATTCTTCTTGCATCTTCATCTTCTAATGAGTTGGACTTATTGGGAATATGAACTTTAAACAAGAATCTTTCAAGATCGTGAGAAAAACTGATATACTCTCTACGTTACTTTATTATACAATGATACATTGTGATAGTTCATCACATGCTTAGTTACAACTAGTTACATACTCTAAGTAATCTTTACTAACCATAACAAACTTAACAACTCAATAACCACAACGTTATTGAGTTGACTCTCTATTCTCTTCTAACATTTTTTTCCCTCTGTCTTACCCTTTTTTTACTTAATCTTGAAGGGCATTAGCAATATTATGATCATCAAACCCTCTCTTTTTCCACCTATGATGGGCCTTCACAAGCGATCTTGACAACTCAAAAGTTCACACCACACCTCACACATTCCTCAACAACCATATCACAACCCATTCAAGAAGAATCAAGCTTAAGCAAAACTAAGCCACTCATATAAGTGTCTCATAAAAGTCTCAATAAGGATTCTCCCACAAGGATTAAAGGAACCCTTGAGAATGAGACAGAGTAGACATGGACTTTAGGGATAGAAACATGTTTGGAAAAGAGAATAAGGACAAAAAACTTAAAACTATCCCTATGTCAAGATAATTTTTAAGTTAATTTATATACTTTTATAAAAGAAGGATGCAAGAGATATGTTTCGCAAATGATTTTTAAGTAAATTTATATACTTAAAAAAAAAAAGACACGAGAGACACATCTCTACTGTCTCATTATCTTCGTTCTTTCTGTTCTAAGATGGACATTAATCACTAATTGAGATTTGTCTCTAATCTTACTCTTTTCTATTAAGATAAGATATTTCTCTCGTAACAAAAAAAAATTAAGATATTTCTCTTATTATTATTTTAAACTTTTTTTTCACTTTTTAGCGCAAGAGCAATCTTTCTCTATTCTTTTGATAATTTCAATTTCGTCGTTTCAGTTTATGTGTAAATTTAAAGTTTACACATTGATATTATGCAAAATAATAACTAACATTGACAATTATACAAAGTAAGTTTTTTTTTTAATTATAAAGTAAGTTAATTTGACAAAAATACACGTATTTTAAAAAAAAAAAGAAATTCCACTAATCTTATTATCTTTCATATCATTAACATTCAAATATTTTTTCTGTTAAAAATGATATCACTAACATCTTCATGATATATAGATGGATAAATTGAAATATTAAAAAAAATTATAAATTGACAAATATAGAAAATCAATGACGTCAATAAATGTCGCTCTTTCACGCGATTCAATGTTGTTTCTTTTATTTTTGCAATTTTGTTATATATTCAAAAGATTTTGCACTATGAGACCTAATTTATAGAAGATTTTTCTCCAATATTAATGTCCATCCACGAGGCCATAAAAAAGCATGACTTATGAAACTGGTTTAATATAGGCACACGAGTTATATAAAGCAAACAAAAATAGGAAACTTGTCACTCTCTTCCTTTTTTTTCTTTCTTTCTTGTTAATCTTACACTTCCATTGTCTAACAAGCTAATATGGCTTTTGCATTGACACGGCTCGCATTTAGTGCGCTTCTCGTCCTGAGTGGGATGGAGAGAATAGGTAATCTTTATGTTTGACTTATGGGTTTTTTTTTCTTTTTCAAAATGTGTCTCCACTACCATAACCGTCGCCACTACCACCATACCCATCACTGACACCTCTACCATAACCCACCCCTACTACCATGATCGTTGCCACCGCCACCACAGCCTTTTATTTCCACCACTATAGTCACTACCACTACCACCACTATTACCATACTCATCACCACCATTGCTATCACCACTGTTGTTGTCACCTTTACCACCACCATCACCGCAATACACCAACCAATTATTCTTATTTTTATTTTATTTTATTTTTATTATGGTAATTTTTTATTTATTTATTTTATTTTTATTTTATTTATTACTTAGAAGGAATTATGGTAAAATATATTTATTACCTTGCAATCTTTTTTATGTACCAAATGTGGTAATGTAAATTGTCAATTACATTACTTGTGCATACCAAACACTATAATGTAACATTACCAGTAATTTAAAATGTGGTAATATTTCTAACAAGTAATTTAGATTACTGGTAATCTTGATAGGTAATGTGTTAAACGCCCTCTAAAGGAGATGTCACTTAAGCTACTAATTCTTGACGTTTTTCTTAAGGGTATTTATTAACAAGTATCTAGGGTTGTCAAAATGAGTCCGGTCCGCGAGCCCGAACCGTTTATCCGATTAAATGAACGGATCAAACGTATAAAATTGGACCTGTGAATAGCAAAAGTCCATTTAGGCCCGACCCATTTAACCCGCGGGCTAAATTGGCCCGTGGGCTAAATTGGCTTGGCCCGTTTAGTATTAACATAGGCAAAACTCGCGGACTAACCCGTTGACTCACATAAATGGGGACCAAACATATAAAAATCGGCTCACAAATAGTAAAAACCAGTTAAGGCCCAACCCATTTAGGCCGGTGGGTTAGCTGGGTCAGGCCTACATGGGCCTGGTTAGCCCGTTTGATAGCCCTACAAGTACCTTTAATAAAAAAAAATTAAAGTCTTTTAATACATGAAAAATATTAAAAATCTCAAAACACTTTCATTTAGGTTTCTTAATAAGTATTCTTAGGTCACTTGTCAATTAAATTATTTTTTAATACTAGTTGTGCGTTTGATTCTTGGATTGTGGGGCTTGAGAATGATAGACCTATGCCGTTGTTTCTTACAAGCAACTTTTTAAAAAACTTTTTAATATATTGAGTGCATTAAAATTTTAAAAAAAATGATTTTTATTTCTTAATTAGTGTCTTAAAACAATTGTTAGTCACAGTTTTTTTAAAAAAACCATGTGTATCCTCTTACATATAAGTCAATCCTATTCGAGAAAACCTCTATTCTTAACTTTACATAATCATATTATTTTGATGACAATTTACATATATTAAGACTCAATCAAATATTGTTTGCTCAAAGATTCAAAACAATGTTAATTCTAATAAAAGTTCTAATTATTCAGTAATTTTTTTTTCTTTCTTTCTTTCTGTTCAGCCCTTAATAATAACTACATTGTTTTTCATTTGATTACAGCCGCACAATCCACAGGAGTATGCTATGGAAGAGTAGCAAACAACTTGCCACCAGCACATGAAGTAATTGATCTTTACAAAGCAAACGGCATTGGAAGAATGAGAATCTACAACCCTGACCAAGCCACCCTCCAAGCCTTAAGAGGATCAAACATAGAATTGGTCATTGGGGTCCCAAACGAAGACATTCAATCCCTCGCCACGTCAGCAACCGGGTGGGTCCAGAACAACATACTAAGATACTCCCAAGATGTCAAATTCAGGTACATCGTTGTTGGTAACGAAATAAAGCCCAACGACGAGCAAGCCCAGTTTGTGTTGCCAGCAATGAACAACATTTACACCACACTTGAATCTTTCAATTTGCATACCCGAATTAAGGTTTCAACGGCTATAGACATGTCACTATTGGGAAATTCATACCCTCCATCCCAAGCAGCATTTAGCACTTCGTCAATTTCATACATAACGCCAATTGTGAATTTCCTTGTGGGAAAAGGGGCCCCGCTACTTGCAAACATGTACACATATTTCAGCTACATTGCTGACACAAAAGACATCAAATTGGACTTTGCATTATTCACCTCACCAACAATTGCGGTGAGTGATGGGGAAATTGGGTACCAAAATCTCTTTGATGCATCATTGGGGGCACTCTATGCTGCTCTACAGAAAATTGGTGCACCAAATGATTTTGAAGTTGTGGTGTCAGAGAGTGGGTGGCCATCGGACGGTGGAATTGATGCAACGGTTGATAATGCCATGACTTATTATGGGAATTTGGTCAAACATGTGGCTCGTGGGAACCCCATTAGGCCCAACAAGGTTTTGGAGGCTTATTTGTTTGCCATGTTTGATGAGAATGAGAAAGGGCCAGCTGAAACAGAAAGGCACTTCGGTTTGTTCAAGCCTAACAAGGAGCCCAAGTATCAAATTAGATTTGCACCCAACCATCCACAACCATTTCCAAAATCCTCCTCCGCACATGTAACAAGAAGGAAAGGAATGGTGTACTCTTCCTTTTTTTTGTTACTAGTTTGTCATTTTTTCTGTATAAGGTAGAAAAAAAACCTTTTGTTGGATTGTATTGAGGAATCAAAGGGAAAATACTATAGGGGGTTAATTGCCATTCTTAGGCCCCCTTTTTTTTTTTCCAGAGGTCATTTGCAAGTGTTTCTAATAAATTCTCAATGAGATTTTCTTTTTTTTAATAAATTTTCATTTGTAAGTTTTTTTTTAAAAAAAATTTGTAAGCACTCACATCGAGGGGGAAAAAAGAAAGAGCAAAGTTGTTACATTAAAAACATGTTAGCCAAAGCCATGCATGGAAACATAGCAAAATGCAACAAACAAAATGCATCACACTCTAGTTAACCTTGGTCGGGTCTCGCCAACCTTTGGTAAGTAATGAGGGTCAATTCTCATTTGTAAGTAGTTCAATAAATTATCAAAAAATAAAAATCTCAGTGAGATAAAAAGAATAACTTAAAAAGATTAACTTACTTGAGAGAATATTTTCTTAAATTTTTTATTAATCTATATTTACTAAAATTTAGAGTTTTTTTACTACTGATTTTGAAAGAAATTTTTCTGTCTAAAGTATTTTCACTAAATTCTATTAAATATTTTTTAATTTAAATTTAAAATTTCACTAAACTTACGGTTTGACTTGACTAAATCTTTTCTAATTTAAAATTAGCATTTTCTTACTTTTAACATTTAAAAATATAAAAAATTTAATTAAATAATTTATATAAAAATATTAGATCACCAAATTAAAATAATTTCTGTACATAGTACAGATACTAAACTAGTAAAAAAAAAGTAGAGTTTCTTTTTAGATATATTCTATCGTTAATGACGTGCCTCAAGCTTGATTGCAAATATTAATATATCTCATGTGATGCGTGAGAGTAATTAAAGAGTACAGTTTTATTACAGTTTTATCTTATAACAGTGATAAATATTATTGTGGCAATAGTTTTTTTTTTAATTTGTTAAATATGATTTGTTTTAATAATTTTTATATGTTTGAGTCTTGGTCAATAAGGTAGTACCACATTTAATTGAGAGGATTCATTCTCTTTCTCTTATTTCAGTTTTGTCCTTCAACAATCATTTTTTTTAAGCAAAGATGGGTAATTAAAAAAAAAAATACAAGATAGAGGTCCATTAAAACAAAAGCTCAAAATTGGCGAGGTGTCCCAATGGCAGTATAGCCTAAGCAAGAAACTAACAAAAAATGAGAGATAATTATCTTGAGCCTCTTGATCTCTTTAATTGAGAACCACATGCTGCAATAACTTGATTGGTTTGAATTTGAATTTGTTTGTAAAACTAGGTTTGCGTTCTTGCCTCAATTATCCTATGGAAGGGTGTCTGCTAGAAGAATTTTGAATAGTGAGACCAATTCATCCTAAGTGGTTTGGGCTGGACATAGATTCTTTATTCAAATTGAATCATGATAAAGTTGTTGGGTAGTTATCTCTTTTCCCTTCTCTAGCAGAAATTTTATCTCTGATATACAGTTCATTTTTACTGTTTTTCATGTTTTCAAAAGTTATCTCCTAAGAACTCGATCAAGAGATTTTATCAGAAGGCTGTCTAACTATTTTTAAGAGCAGAAACTTTTAAGAGTTAGAAGACTTGATTCAACCCTTCATTTTCTAAGTCCTCTTGAACCATCAGAGTATGATATTGATTATTTATCAAACTTCACAAAAATGTCACAATCTACTAATAAAACTACATTCGAACCTAGTTATGAAGCTCCAAGAATTCCATTGAATTCACATATTTTATTATTCAACTAATATCCTTTATAATGAATCAGTACTCTTATTTATATTCCTAACAAGTAACTAATGGCTTAACAAACTAATTCACTCTTAATTAGCCCTAATCTTACTTTGAGTTGTAACATTATCCTCCCATTCAAATCAATCTTGTTTTAAGATTGAGAAAGAAAAAGCAAAATGTGGATTCTGCATTGCCCTTAGGGGTATCGTACCCTCTCACTCTACAAAAATACAATTAAACATTGTATCAACTTAAAAATTATCAAATAATAATAAGAATGTTAAAAAAAACCTTAATTTATGTTTGATTACATAGTTTTCTTAATTTTTATTTTCAAAAATCGAATCCCCAAATTTGAATTAAAATTTGTGAAAGAACCCTAAATAACTATGTAAGTTGGAGATTCGACTTTTGAAAATAAAAATTAGATAACCTATATAACCAAACATAAATTAAGGTTTTATTGTGAACATTCTTATAATCATTTGATAATATTTAAGTTTATCCAATGTTAAATTGCATTTTTTGTTGTGAAAGGGTACAATACCCTAGAGGCACCATAGAATCCACAAAGGAAAATTATAATTTCCATTTGGCCCTAATCCTGCTTGTAGCTGTAATTATCAAGTAACCATTTCTTGTACTCCAATCCATGCTTGGTTTTTCAGGCCTCAGATAAGGCTTAGACCGAATACCAGACGTCGTTTTCATTCGTTTCGTGTCTAGTCAAGTTGAGTGTCTAAACAAATGAAAGAATGTGGCATTAACTCATCTCTAATTTTATATAAAATTGCTTTTGGTCAAATTGAAAGAAAAATACTTTAGTTAGTTAGGTGAGTTTGGCACGACTTTTATAAATATATAAATGCATTTTTATCTAAAACTTGAAACACCATCTAATCCAGAGCTCAAGTGAGTTGCTAATTTCTTTCTCTCTTTTCTATGGATGGAAGTGAGTTGCTGATTTCGGTTGTTGAGCTAAACCATGCAGTAGTAAATAGTGGGTACATATTTTTGACTCATATTTAGGTATATATTTCTTCTTCTTTTTTTTTTTTTTAATTGANAGTGGGTACATATTTTTGACTCATATTTAGGTATATATTTCTTCTTCTTTTTTTTTTTTTAATTGAACTAATACATGAGTCTTATTATCAAATTAATATCTTCTGAATACGACATGATCATACCATATGCCCTTATAAGATATAAAGATTTGTTTTTCTTTTCATTTTTATGCTTAAATTCAAGACCACTGACTATTTAAGGGATCAAGGTTCACAATACCTTAATGTAAATGATATTTTACAAAACACAAAATCAGAAATGGAAAATTAAAGATCATCAAGATCCTTCACAATTCACATGGAAAACTATAGTTCCTGTTTCCAGGGGGTATAAAGTTTCTTATTAGACAAGGTACAGAAGACAGAACATCATATGTTTGAAACAAGCACGAATCTCTCCATCTATGCATTGAAATTCAATCAGAGGCAACAATCCAGGGCACAGCAGCAACATAATCCAGCACAACTGCACAAGAAAAAGGACAAGAGTGTCAAGAGTAAATCAAAGTCATAACACAATATTATAAGATATAATAAGAATTTTTAAAATAATAAGATATAATAGCATCGTTTAATCCAGATAACCAATTTTACCCAGGAAAAAAGATTAATTTGTTGTTATGGCATAGTTAAAGTGTATTTGGGTATGAATATAATTAATTAATTACCAGCCCTTCCAGAAGCCATCACCCCTGCTAGTGGTTACCACAGGTTGTTGTTGGGGTTTCCCTGAAGGATCATCCTTGGTAGGGTACCCCACAGGTGGGGGTGGAGCATTCGCATATGAAGAAGTCACCGCTGGGTATGCAGTCACTGGTGGAAGATTAAGATACAAATTAACACTAGTTAGATTATACATCATATAAATTATTAAAAAGATAACTATCTATGTTTTTCTTACAAAATTGAATAATTATAGCTCTGAATATATTTAAGTATGGATTTCTTAGCAACCAAATATGATCAATCCATCTATCTATTAATTAATACCACGATATATGAAAACCATATCTTGTTGAATATTTTACATCAACGACAAGATCAAATACATAGGGATGACCCATCAGTCTTTCAATTAAAATAAGTGAATAAGTAAATAAATTAACTTACCGGGAGCTTGTTGTTGATTCATCGTTTGGGTGAAGTAGTGAAGTTGGCCTTGATGGCTTGTGATTAAGTGATTAAGGATGGCCTTGTGGGAATTATTGAAAGCTGATATGTGTTTATAAATAGGTGTTGGTCATAGGGGCAGGGGGGGAGGCTGCGGCGCCTTAGTGGAATGAGGAAATAAAAAACGCGTTTTTGGTGAGAAGAGAAACAGAACCTGGTGAAGGCAAGGTAAGTCGCAGCCTTTGACGTCTCTACTAACAACGCCGTTACCGAAGCTTCCATTTGACAGAGCGTGTGCGCAATCTCGAATCACTTTTTCTTATTGTCTTTGGTCTCAATGTTTGAAGTCTCATCTTCATTTTCACATCATTAGATATAGGAATGACAAAATGAGCCTAGTTCAAATGAGCCTATCATGGCCAATATAAAGGATAGAGAGCTTTGCTTCTAGTTTTTCTTCTCAAGAGTATTTTTAGAAGCTCTCCAAAAAAAAAGAAATTTAGAGTTGACAATGACTTTAAAATTTAAAAAGATTGAAATAATCTTAAATTTTAATAAAATTTCATTTTTGTCATTCAATTATTAATGAAATATTAAAATAAAAATGAAATTTTATTAAAATTTAAGATTATTTCAATCTTTGTAAATTTTAAAATTGTCATTCAATTATTAATGAAATATTAAAATAAAAATGATATTTTACTATTTATATTAATCATTTTATATTTTAAGAGTATACTTAACGATATATTTACCAAATATGATTCTTATGGCTTCTGTTTATTAAGAACAATTTTTGTATTGTTTTATCAAATAATATTGTTATAACTTTTCAATAGCAACATTTAAAGAGCCTAAACTCAACAACTTTTGAAAAGTCACATCATTAGCAAACCAAATCTTAGAGTATAAAGATTAACAATGTAGCAAAAAATGAATATAAAGATGGACTATTGTGGACAGTAGAACCAAACTATTTTTCCCCTGTAAATAATTATAAAGTTAAGAAAAAAATTTCAATGCAATATATTATTTTCGAGTAATAAAATGAAGATAAAAAAAATAAAGAAAAAAAATTGTTCTATAAACTATTCCAAAAACAATCTCCTGATATAAACAAAAATTTAAGATTATACTCTAAAAAAGAAAACAGAACTTTTTAGTTAAAGAAAATGTGTGTGTGTGTTTTTTTTTGTGTAGTGTATATTTTTTTATTTATTTTGTTAATTATTTTTTATTTTTGTTCTAGCTCACAAGTCAGCACGCCAACTTGCAAGCTGAATAAAATGTAGGGTGAACATGAATTTTCAATCCGCAAAAAAACATTGGCTTGTCTTGCTTCGCCTAGGCTTACCCTGCCTAGGCCCGCCCATTTTGCCATCCCTAATTAGAGGTAGGAAAGAGGAAGTATCACTTTAACAAGATAAGCAAAAAAGTGACATAAGTCCCTTTAAAATTTAAGAGCAGACTCATCTCACCTTTACTAGTAGTTATAAGACATGTGTTGTGTGACAACCTTTTTCCATTCAGTTATTTTTTTCTAAAAAAGAATATTAAGTTATTGGATAGTGAGTTTAGTAGAAAGGATTGCAGCTTTTATTGGGTCACGAGAGTTCAAATCCAACTTAATTGATATCAAGTCTCAAGTGAGCAACAAGGCACAAAGTCTACAAGGTCAACTGGATCACAAGCCTCCCTAGTCTAAGGTTGTTAATTCTGTCACAACTTAGTGGATTAGTTAGAATTAGGTCACTAACTTGCATCTCAAGCAACAACTAGATAACCTGAACCCGATACCAAATTCCTTGCCTTTTCAGATTCTATTAGCTCCTAATTCTTAGTCTATTGTGCTCAGTTTCCATTACTCAGTTTCTATAATACCAAGCTTCTCTAATGGAGTTCATATTCAGTTTCTTCTCCATGTGTTCATCACCATTGATAATGGTTCCTTCTTCATTTGTTTTACCATTTTGTGATGGTATCAGAGCGAGAGTGCTCTGCTGCACGTTACTGTGATTTTCTTTACCTTTTGCATGTTCATTTTCTTTCATTCTTTATCTTCTTTCCCTCCATTTCCATATTCAGTCCAAAATCCTATGATTCTTATTTTGCTTCCTGTCCACAAGAGTCTCAAAGAATTAGATAACAAAACTTGTTCTTGATTCTTTTAGAGATTTCAATTGGGGAGGAGCATTCACCATGAAATCTTGAGGTGCTTGTATAAGGATCTTTTGAGGTTTCAAATTGGTGAGATTGCAAAAGAAGTCAATTGCAAGAAGAAGTTTGATAAGGGAGGGTGAAAATGAAAACTCAGTGTCCAATCCACAGTCACAACATGGTACGCGTTAATGCAATCATGCATTTACATCAGAATCACCAGAATTCATAGCAGAATCAAATCATTCTAAGTATGAATCAGAACCAAAATTTTTCTTTCAGATCCTATTTGTCTTTATTTTTTACATCTTGGAGAAAATCTAGCTTCGTCTTTAGTGTATATTGTGTTAAAGGCACAAAATTACCATACCTGGTCAAGTGGTATGAGGTTAGCCTTAAAGTCTAAAAACAAATTGAAATTTGTTGATGATCTATCATGATACCAAGCCAGCCAAGATGATCCAATGTATGAGGCCTAGGATAGGTGCAATACATACATATTGTCATGGATCAATGCATCTTTAAGTCCTAAAATTTAGAATAGTGTATTTTGGATTAAAGAAGCCTATCTGTTGTGGCAAGATTTGAAATAAAGGTATTACCAAGGGAATGAATTTAGAATTGTTGTTCTCCAAGATAAAAAAATTTCTATCATGCAAGGTGACATGATTGTCACATCCTATTTCACAAGATTGAAGTCTATTTTGGAGGAAATTGATAATTTTAGGTCTATTCCTAGTTGTAACCGTGGCATTCCTTGTGTGTGTGGAATAGGCATAGTTACAGGAAGAATGATTATTTGATAAGATTTCAATGGGCAATATAGTCATGTTAGATTATAGGTTATGATGATGAAACCGATGCCAGACCTTCACACCACATTTTCAATGCTTACTCAACAAGAAAGACAAAGGATGAATGAAAATCCTAGTTCATTAACCTTATTCAATGCAGCTATGGACAAAAGCTATTATGATAACAAGAATGACAGGGGAGGTCGCTCAAGAGGAAAAGGTGGCAGAGGAGGAAGAGGTTGTGGCTCTAAATTAGGAGGAAGAGAAGAGTCTTGTTGTGTGTTTTGCAAGAAATATGGTCACACAATTGACCAATGCGGAGAAAAACGATGGATACTCTCTTCACATCAAGCCACCACCACATGACAAGTGGCATAATAACAGTGTGAATCATTGCAAAATAGAAGGTTCAACAGAAAAAGGTTATGAGAATTGTTCTTCTAACAAAGCACAAGAACATGTTGGACACAAGAATGACTTTACCATAGCCTTAAAAACACAAGAATGAGTTTTGGACACTAGAGCAACAAATCATGTTTGACTTTCAATGTCAAAATTCAGTTCTTATTGTCACGTCCCAACTTAGGATGTGACCGGCACTCAAGAGACTAGTTCCCTTACGGAAGCTTCTTAAGAACGCTTTTCATAAAAACATGCACTTTAACTTTAATTAAAAATAAATAAAACTTTTCTTTTCTGAATAAACATAAAATCTCTTACAATAAACATAAATATACATGATAAAATACGCAATTGGTTCTAGCCTTTGGTTGGAAACTGAAAATGATGTTAGGGTTTGTGGGCTTTCTCTCCAAATTCTTCTTCAATTCTCATTAGAAATCTATGATTTTTGGCTATCCGAATTCAAAATAAACAAGGCTACCATAGTCCCAAGGAAATTTGATCCAATTCGGTCACAAATCTGATTGTGGGTTCTTCCCTTTATTTTATTTTATTTAGAGTTCCCTCTTAGCACAAAGCCATTGTTTGTGATCTGCATATAGATTGACACACAAAATATCTGTAACAATAGCCCTCTATTGATTTCAAAAAATAACACAAAATCACATAATTGGATTTCCAACCGTGATTTGGGAGCATGAGCGTATGCAATAAATTATCAACATACATTCTATAGGGTAAGATTGTAAGCAAGTTGAATTTCAACCGATTGTTCTCAACAGATCCATGCAAGATTTACACTCATTTCAGTATGAATTTGATAAAGAAAATTGTCTTGAAAGAGTACATGGCTCTTTGAATTAATAGTGGGGTAGGTGTAGATTTATTGGGCCCCACGGTGAGTACCAATGTTCTGTCCTGTGAAACATGAGGTCTCATGTTTGAGTATAGTGAAGTATTTATGGGAATAAACAGCATACGTGAGTAGTGTAGAGGTCCCCTTGTTTATAGACGGTGACTCTAGCTCTCATCTCTTTCCCAAGGATTTCGATAGAGTTTGTTAGGATTCTAACCGCTCTCATTCAAATTCAAATGAGGGGATAAGCTCGGGCAGTTTAGGAAGTCTCGCCAACATGTTCAGGTTCATGGCTTGATGTAAGTCTGGGTGGCAGAGAGAATTGGTTGGACCTTACTCATATGGGTGATATGAGCAATGTTCTAGGCCCAAATACTTAGTCTAGTACAGGTATTATGGCAGACTCCTCATAACTAATCATCATACCAAAACATTGAAGACTCTCCTAGCCCTGCTTCAAAGTTTAAATTAAACCAATTGATAAGTGGAGTTTGTACCCTATTTTATTATTTATAATTGAACATTGCATCCTAAAAATGTGTGTTTTTAATGCTTAATTAATACGTTTTGTACATTATCCTCTTTTGTGAGAAATTAAGAAAAATACAATTTAAGACACCATTTTTTATCTTAGAAATCAATTTGTAGATTTTTTTCCTTTTTAGTTTTCTATTTTAATTACAAAAAAAATAAATTGTCAAGAGGATTAATGAAGATTTGAAAGAGATTAGATAAGATACAAATTTTGAGGAAGAGATTTGAAGAGAAAATTTGGATCATAAAATACAAATTTGAATCCAAATTCAAAAAGATTTAGTCGAAGATTTGTTGTTTTTAATGCTGACTTTGTCACAGATTTTTTGCCATGATGGAGGTTGAATCTCGATTTGACTTCAACTATACAGTTGTAGATCTATCTCTTAGCTTTAATTGAAGACTTGACTTACCTTAATCCGATATCTGTAGCCAAAGTTATCGTCATTTTACCAAATGTTGTGTTAAAAGTGCAATATTTCCACTTACTTTAGGCCCATCCTCTATAAATAGACATCCCCTCTCAATACTCAGCCTCCACTTTTATTTTCTGCATTTTTTCCTTTTATTTTATGCACTTTAGGTCTATATTAATAGTTCTTAGTTATTAGTTCTTCAAGGATTGGAGCGCTCGAACTGACAACGCAAGCTTCCAATTATATGCAAAGTTCTTTCGTTATTTTATTCAGGTTTTGTTATTTTAGTTCTTTGTTATTTTTTACTCTCTTCTTGTCTTTATTTTATGTGTTTGAATCCTCCATCCACGGAGGAGTAGTTTCATAATACCTTGGATGTGCTAATTCTAGGATTAGGATTAATTGAAGGTTCTGTGCTTCATAATAATTTAACTATTTCCCCTTCTAATTAATAATATAGTCATTGCATGTTATTGGTTAGGACTTATTCTAAATTGATAGATCTTGACGATTGTAGAATTTATTAAATTAGGATTAGGGAACCTTTAGGAACTAGTCAGATTTGATTAGGTTGTGCAATTGAAAATTTAATTAATATAGGTTTTTGATGTTGAGATATTAGCTGTTAATTCTTTTATTAGTTAATGCTTAGGAGATTGGCGATTGTAATCTTCTAAGTGAATTGCGCATTAGTTAGAGATCTTTGACTAATGAAACAACATTTCTTTTATGAATAATTAATTGAGGAACCAATGATAATTAATCCTTGATATGTGAAGAACTTTATGCAGGATATTGTTTTTAGTTAATTGTTAATTATCTTTCAATCAAAATCACCCAATTTAACCCCCCAGTTTACTTTTACTGTAATTGGTTCTAATTGCTTCATTGAGAAACGATCTAGGTTAGCCTCTTTTACTACGTTTTTGGGGTTTGCTTAATCTTATAAATTATTACTTGATCGTGCACTAGAATTGCGACGTTTTAGTGCGTATCACCAATCTTAGCAACCTTCCCCGCCGTTATATTGAAAACTTGATCAACAAGAACAATAATGAAAGGATCACCCTAAAGAACATTTTTTAGGTGATCTATTAACCAAAACTGACATGTTCACCATGTCCCGAGTGACATTCTTCTCGTCACTTGATCACTGAGTGATATGCTTTCTTTGAAACTCAATTTTTACAATCACCCCCTTTTCTAAACCAATTCACGGTTGCACAGACGCTAGCCAGCCCGCCAGCCGTTTCATTCATTTTGCAAATATGCACATTAGTGGCTGGAGGAAATGGGCTTTGGTGGCATTACTCGAGTCCATTTTTTATTGATTAAGTTGTGCTGCTCAAAATGGGCTGAATCAAAAATGTAAAGCCCACCACTGATTATATCAGGGTTTTAATCAAGAGAGTCCAAAGAATGCATGGCTGGCAGCCTAATCAACTAATTACTCTTGATTCTTCTTGACCATAGCCTAGTTATAACTCATTGAATAAGAAATGAAATTATAAATTGACTCTTTCAATTATTTATTTAACAAATGAAAAGTTTATTACGATCATATAAAACATGAAATGATAACGAAATTTGATGGATTTAATGGTAAAAATTATCAAAAATAGATGAATTAAATAATAGCCATAAACTATATATGCTTGGCACGTGTCTGACAGTAAACGCTTTTGTAATTTTCCTTCAACATAAAAGATTTGATAGTGTACACAAAATAGTTTACTTGATTAACATTTGTCATGGTAGTGCTTTAGCTTTGGCCTTTTGCATTTTCATGTAGGGGAGATATTCCACTTATTATAGATTAGTTCTTCTATCAAGCACCACTCGAGCTTGTTAATGATTTTAAATTGAGCTCTCTCTTTTTTTTTTTTTAAATTCAATTTCCAATCAACTTACCCACTGCCCTACTAAACACCAATAAGTTGGTTAAAACTTCTAAGTTCTTCTCGCACACTACATGGGGCACACCAATGTTCATATTTACATGTCTCGATCCTTTTCTTCTGTGCTAGCATGCTTTGCAGTGATCACTGTCAATTATTAAAGGGTTGGTTTTTCCAATGGAACCCCAAAATCATATGGAGAGTTTCTGCAGCATATTTAATGCATTTTTCACGAATTATATTATTGATTTCTTGTTTTCTTATATGTTTTTTAAATAATAAATTAAAATCAATGATGAATAATGTTTTTAAAACAATCCTTAAATGTACATTAAAAACAAGAATTTCGGAAGCATATTGGGTGATTAATGCAAGGAGCTTTCAATCTGGAAAATAAGTCAATTAAAGGTATATTGACAAAAACTTGCAACTGCAAACTCATCATTCCTACCCATCAAATGTGGTTCCTCTAGAATAAGCATATTTTCTTGAATACAATGTGTGAGAGAAATAAATGTGAAATGACCTGTCCTATTTGTGGGGGTGGAGTAACACATCAATGCACATGAAATTATGAAGCCTGACAAGAAAAAAATAACTCTACTAAAGTTAAAATGAAGTAAAAAAATAATTGAGTTTTTTTAATTAATATTCTAAGGAAATAAATAAAGAAATTAAGAATAATAAATTTTATAATTTTTT
>QANU01072397.1:439024-451858 GCA_003254905.1 Nissolia schottii | reverse complement strand
AAAAAAAAAAAGAATCAAGTACTCTTAGCTTTAATTATAAAAGGGTGGGGTCCAAAAAAAGACCCCACGGATGAGTATTGCATGCAATTTTTCATCAGAAGTTCACACACTCCTTCCAACCTAACGGTCAAATTTTTATGTTGGCCATTGATAGATATATAAAGCTACCCTCTTTTCAAGTATCCAGAGCACAAGTAAGGTATGTTTCCCACACAAGAAATAATGATATCTCAACTCACATATTCATAATTCAGCAAAAAATTAAGTAAATGGTAAATTAAATTGACCTCTTCCTAAAGTTGTGAAATCTTCTTAAACGTGAGATAAACTCTGTTATTATTAGAAGAAGTTGGGTTCATTAAAGAAGATAAATGTAATTTATTACCTAAATAAATAAAAAAAGGCGTTGGTGTAATTTTACTTAATTTCATGGAAAATCAATTTAATTTACCCAATAAAATAAAATAACCATCCCATTTTGTCATTAGCTAAGTTAGAAAGAAAAGAATTTAATTAAATAATAAAAAAGAAGATGGTTGAAAAGGCCAAAACGGAAAAGAAAAAGAAAGTGTTCGTTAAGTACTCCCACTTTGTCATGCAGAAGATCCTCCTATATTAATTATGAACCTTTGTTTTTTATTTCCCCCTCTCTCTCTCTCACACACACACACAATGCCTGACAGGGGAGAAAGTGAGAGATTGAGGCTTGACATGTTCAAAGATTGGTTTTATATGCTTGTATTGTGGAGGTGATGAATGAGATTCCCAAAGAAAGAGAACAAAGCCAGGGAGAGAGAGAAAGTAGTAGAGATTCTCACAAATCATAATGTGAGTGTTAGAATGGGGTGCATATCACATGTAGAATAACAAAAACTTTAGGTTCAAATGGAGAAAAGAGAAATTATATATATATATATATATATATATATATATTATTGTGGATTGATCTACATGATTGTTGTTTTAACCTCTTAGCTAATAATTTTAGGGTTTGAACTATGAGAATGAAAAGAAAATGTTTTGAGAGATTTTTATCCCTTTTAAAAACCTTAATCATATTAATAAATTATTGATAAGATTCAAATGTCAATGATTTTATTAAAAAAAATTACTTTCAACAAGTCAAGATGCCAACAATTTGCCCTTAAAAGAGGGGCAAGCACAAACACACATGATCCTCCCCTAATATCCATATCCTCCATTCAAGTAATTAATCACATATTTAGTTATTCCATGACCCTTCTTTTCTTTTTCCCCCAACTTTTGTTCACTTTTTTCTCTTCTTTTTTTTTCTTCTTCCTTCTTTTTCATATTCATTTCGTTGGTGGTTGAATTAAAGTAGGGTCAACATGGTTGGAGGTATATAATGGAGCTAGAATAAAAGAGAAATATTGAGAGTCGAGGAATTAAGGGTGGAATCAATATCTTGTAGCTACTTCTCATCTACTCATATCTTGGCAAAGACTCTTCCTCTCTTTAAGACTAAGCTCACCTTTTCAAGTAACTTGATTAAGCTTTTGCAATTGTTTATACCCCAAATTCTTTGGCTAATTAATTACGTTCAAGTTGGATGTTCTCATACTTTCCGTCAAATTTAATGCATAGGGGGCCATATATACTCTCAAGGAAAAATAAATAAATAAATAAAATAAAAGGGTTATATTGTTTTTTCATAATTTTTTTTTCTTTTCAAATCATGGAAAAAGATGGCCCTCCATATGCAATAATAATTTCCTTTTTTTCCCTTGCCAAGATCCTGATGCAATAATTCATGTTACTTCATAATCACGTCCCATTCATTTTCCATCATTCATAATAAAACCAAATTCATGTCCCCAACTTTTTCGCACACACCCATTTTTCTAATCTGACATTAATGCCAAATTTGAAGTCACATTAGGCAATAGGGAATATCAAGGACAATTTTTTTTAAAAAAATATATTATAAAATAAAGCCAATTTGCCATACATTAATAATGCCATAGTTTTTCTGTCTGTACGGCTTGCCTGCCTCATGCAGCTTATACTTTGTGATAAACTTAATAATCTAGTAATCTATCTTAGCCTTGTGACACCATGTAAATTAATCATATTTTATGTCATGTTTATTATAAGAAAACCTCCTCAATTGATCCGTAGAGTGCTAATGCATGTAAACTAATAAAAACAACCAACATGAGGAATCCTTGGTTGTCACTGCCATTACTTTGATTTCGCTTTGTAATTTTAAATTTTTCATGGACATCACTAATATTTATTCTGGGAGTTAAATTTTTGGGGGCACTTTCTTGGTTGGCACTGACATAGGAGACTTGCTTATTTGTCATTTTGTCCCCTTAAAGCAAGCTAGCATGTCCATGATTGGACGTGTAAATAAATATAAAATGTTCTATAGTAGAAGTAAAAACAACTTTGATGAAAAATAAAAAATGGCAACAACATTGAGTGGTCTTATTTTGTTTGAGATCATTGTGCAGTAAATTGAGTATAATTAATTGGAAAATCGTCCTTGTGCCACTCATAATTGACAATTAATCATATCATAATACTAAAAGCATATGGAAATCAACCTTTTAGGAAAGCATCATTTTCGTTCATGACTCGTTGTGATGATAATGTCCAAGTGATAATAAGAAAAGGCCTAATCAATCAAATACACCAAAACGGTACCAACATATGCGTGCTTAATTAATGAGATTGCGCATCTATAAGTTAAAACAAGATCCTTCCGAAGTGGCCACTAAGTGTATTTACATATAATAAGTTAACACTATTATTGCCACGAAGTTAACATGATGTTTTTGTTTCAATTCAAGTTATGTGGCAATAATCACTATTAACCTATAAGCACCAATACTGAAATGGCACACAAATACAATACGAATACTAGCTAGGATACGATAATCTTTAAAAATTATAGACTATACAACACAACTATATGCAATAATGTATAAACGGGGAGTTTTTAGGACCTAATAAATTACAAATTTTGATTTCTTTTAATAAAAAGTTTGGTTTTAGCCCTTATTAAAAAATATATAATTAGGAGCAGTCAACTATTTTGTAGTATTCCGTTGGCGGTTGCGAGAGAAAAAGGATTAGAGAGAGAGAGAGAGAGAGCAAGAGTGTGAGAGAAAATAAGTGAATGAGAAAGGGAATTGAGGCTTCGCAAAAGAGACTTTGAGACCCTAATTTTTACCAACAATTTTGGTCAGTAACTATAATAAACAAAATGCATTGTTTTATTGATTCATTTACCAACCAAATTTTATCAACAAAAGTTCTGTCGGCTGAAAATCAAAATGGGACATTTTGAAACACCCTTAGCTAACTGCATACGCTCGAGCCGTACGCAATGCTCACTAGATTGTTTACTACTTGGTGGGAATACCTTTAGTCCCTTACTACTCTTTTAAAATAACTATTCAGGAAAATATGAACCGATTTCAAACTTTTCGTTTCATAGCGTATCGCATAAGATATGAGCCGTGTGTGAGAAGAACAATATATACAAACGGTAGAGCCTTTAGGCTTAATAGTTATCAGTCTATTATTCATAGCAGTCAATAAACATCCAGATGGTCCACCACATACATTTACAAGCAGTCATATAATTATTACAATAATATACATTCATCCAGTTCAACAAATATACTACATGTCCTCCAAACTATCAGGGCTAACCGGACACCTCTCAATTAGCCCTGGGTACAGCTCCTGCTCAAGTGGGTCCTTCACCATTCCTCGTGAGGCTCGTCAGCGTCCACATAGTAGGCGTCGTCATAAGTCCCTAGAGTCATAAACGAGTGGGGGTGAGAACAAGGGGTTCTCAGTGGGTAAGACCTTAGCATGGGCTTCGCATTTTCCTCGATTATTCTTCAGGCCACTAAGGGGATCTCTAGGTGTACATGTATACTAATACCCCTACTGATTATTAATAGTCATTTTAGTCCTGAGCAGCTTTATCTAAGTTACTAGGTGACTGGGATTTCTAATCTTGACATTACCTAGACTTCGTGCTCATTAACTTAATTCGCTTGAGTATGACAATGTAGAATCACCCACCCACGTCACTTCTAGCTGACATACTAGTCGTCTCAGGACGTTCCCTTGACGATAAATAATGCATAGTCATATACTGGTCATACATAGCCACATACATACATACATACATACATACATACATTCATCCATATGTATAGCTCATGCATGAAGGGGATTTCGGGTTTCTCTTACGCGCCCTGTGGTTGCGTCCTTCTTAGTCCTTCCACCCCTGTAACCGTGGCTGTTACTACACCCTCCTTGCATTCCCTATCGTTGACAATCCGACAGTGCTCTTGACCGATATGGTAGCTAGCCACGTAAAACTCATAGGAGGAAGACATCGAACAACGATAGGTATAACCACCCACCTTGCGGGATGGCGAGGGATTGGCCCTGTGACTCGATCTGGTGTGGACACGTAGGTCGGCCCTGTGACTCGACTTGGTCAGCCCTGTGACTTGACCGCGCATAACATTGTTCATTCATGGGATGGATCCACCCTTTAGCTAGGCATGTGCCTGCTATTCATTATATTAAGGCCTGTGCCCGGTGGTATCATAATTAGGCCTATGCCTGCGTTGGTTTTAACTAATCCATCTTGCTGAATTGGTGAGGGGTGTGTCCGTAGGACATGGCAAGAGAAAGGGATCATCCTCATCATATAACTACGTATTTTATCTAAGGTTTTCCGAGCACTCTGTGGTCGGAACCTTCTAAACATATCTTTATTCCCTAGGGTTCAATTATGACTTTTTTAAACGTTAGGTGATGACTTCTAGTTATCTACGGTCGTCCTAAGTCATATGACGGTCGATTCCTCATGATGCATGCCTTCATATCCCATAGAGCAGCTCAAAACTCAAGTTCTTCAAGGGGCATTCGAATGACTAGGGTTTAGTCATTCGAATGAAATCATAAAATCTTTCATTCGATTGCCAGGGTTTTCACTCGAATGAATCTTCCAATTGTCTTTCATTCCATTGACTCTGGGGGAATTCATTCGAATGACCATGTTAAAACTTTGTTCACCGAGAGATTTTTCACATTTTTCCCCAGGTTCGTTCTCTGTAACTTTACTTCTCATTTCTAGATGATCTAACAAGCACAACTATGTTTTCCCAACATCACAACTACCAAAAACCATTTTCACAACTTATTCTATATATTTTCTACAAAGTATTTTCCAAATCAGATACATGCAAATACACATATAAAATCACATAAAGAACCACACAGACAGTGGGCTTAGGGCTACCCACTTCCTATACAGATTCGGAATTTGTAGGGTTGATGTGGAGAAAATCCTCATCACAATGGTGTTCTCCTAGGATTTTTCTAGAGTTCGACAACGCTTCCGCGATGTGCACGAACGAAACTAGAATTTGTGAAAAACTAAGTAAAAAGGTGAAGCAATTGCTTCTGGCTGGGGGGCTATTTATAGTCGTGCCCCTAAAGCCTTTTCTTAATTAGTTAATAATTATTTAATTATATATTATTATTATATTATTATTTTATTAATAATATCTAAGCCTTGGGAAAATATCAGGGCCCGCTATTCGGTTTTGATCACGTTTGATCGCGTTTGGTACCCATTCGCTGGTGTACGGATATCCTAAAAATATTTCGAACACATATCTGCGATCTATGAATTTTTCTGGTCAGGATGGCGTGCCATAGCAAAGTATTCGGGCATTTATTTCTGTAAGTTCACGTTTTACGGATCCTTTTGGCACCGGACGACATTCCCGTATTGTCCAGAAATTAGCATGGAGCTCGCGGTGTTCCACGAGATCGTGAATCCATTATTTTGACTGGCGTTTGAGGGAAATAAACCTTATAAATAATTTTTCTCATCCAAATAATCGTTTCCATTATACTTTTAGTCAGACGAATTTATGAATTTTGCGAAGTCTTTCTCAGGAGAAAAATCGGGATGTTACGCATTTTGTATTTGTGGACATTCAAATTATAATTCAAATTAGTGACAATTTTTTTGAATTGGTAACTTTAGTGCAATATTTCAAGAAGAGAAAAAAATTCTCTTTGAGAATTATTAAAATGATTATTAATTTATTAAAAGGATCTAAAATATTTTTATGTATTAACATGCCCTGTATTGGATTTAACATATGAATTTAGATACAATTCTATGTACATTTTAAAAAAAAATGAAAAGGAACAAGTTTGTTTAAATTTAATTAATAATTTATTTCATTATAAACCTATATATCTTAAATGAAATGGAATATATACTATATACTACAATATTTAAAAATATCTTCTGTATCTTTTTTTTCCCCTTACAAATTCTTCAAGGAAAGGCTTGGGAGAATAATGCACATACTTCTTTCCTTTTAGGCTAAACATTAGCGGCTAAGTTTGTGGAAATTGTTAAAACAAACACCACATATACATGTCTATTATAGCTCAACTTATTTGGCGTTTCTTTTGCTAGGCAAGCATTGGTTGATAACTAATATAGAAATGATTCAAAAAAATATAGTTACAGTTAACAAAAGCATAGGTACTCAAGTTATCTCTGTATGCAGAAACACAATGTATAATGAGGAGCAACTTATATAGAAAAATCGACAATTAACATAATATGGAAAGACCATGGACGGAGGCTAGCTTGAAAACCAATAATGGAGTCAACACATTCATGTATATCCACAACTTAGAAAAAATTATCTTTTTTTGAATAGGTGGATGTGGACAAAGGGTGAGATTCAGAGAATATAGATATGATATATCAAAGCCTAGCAACTTCGAATTAATTAGATCTTACTAGAAATTCAAGATTTGGAAGATAATTTTCAAGGGAAGAAATCCTTTGCATTCAAAAAAAGCGACAAAAGGTAAAGCGGAACACATGCATGACAAATTTGATATATCTCCACAAAAGGTCAATTAGTAGTAAATGCACACCCTATTTCTCTTCTTTTTTTCTCTTCATATACACATGGAAAAGATGCAGTACCACTTTAAATTTAGAGTTTTGTCGCTGAATTGACACCCTCCCAACTTTCTCATGTGAGTTCAATGCCCCCATCTACTTTCTTTTGATAATGAAAAAGTTAACCAAAAACAAATATTTCATTTTAAGTTCAATCTATATAATTAGCACATTTTTAACCAATATTTTATGGAAAGGATTAAGGCTGAAAATCTTTAATGCATTAATTAGATAAGAATGCTTTTTGATCAAAATTGCTCTTTCCATGATTCCTATATCAGTAAATAGAAAAATTGATGTCCTCATTGAGAAAATATATTATAATTATAAACCAAAGATATGAGTTTTATGGTGGATGAAAATACTAAAAATGGTATGAAATAATTATTTATAATGTATAATATTTGATAGATAGGATCAATTAAATAAAAACATGAGAATAATACTTTTTTTTAATAAATTAAAAAAAACAACTTTTTTACCCAAAATGTCCAAAATATAGCATTCACTTTTTTTTTTTTTACTCCAAAACAACTTAAATTCTCAGAATAAAGTTGTTGCTTAAATTTTTTTTTTTCCTTTTACCAAACATAACAAATTTTTTTAAAACAGTTTTTTTTAAAAAAAAAAACCTATTTTTTGTTGTCGCCAAACACACGCATAGTTCATAACATAATATCAAAATCTAATTTATTCAACCGTTTAAACTTTTGGAAGAGATGATTGCTAGTACTTCATTCTCACAGTGAGCCTTATTCATGTAGATTAGAGGAAAGAATTGACTAAGTAATAGTAAATTGATTCAAATAATGAATTAAAATTCCATAGAATGAAATTTTTGGAAAGAATTATCCCCACGATAAGTGCAATTGACAACTTACTCCGCTATCGTATGCATGCTATGATCAAAATCTGAACCAAACTCACAAATTACCCATTTCTTCATTTCATGCTTCACAGGCAATAATGCAAAGATGAATCAATCCACATGAAAACTTGCAAGAACATAGAAATAGAAGAGCTCAGGTGAGGGTAGTGAAGTAGTGTGGACCAGCTCAACCAAAAGAAGCAAACACGCACAGCAGGAAGAGAGGACACGTGGCAGGGAAACGTGAAAAAGGGGGCGCAACACAACACAAAGCAACGTTTCCCATGACTGAACCAACACAACAAACAAGGAAAGGAAAGAAAAGAGAGAGGAAATCGCGGCAACGCCAACAACAACAACAACTTGTTCCTCAGAAAAAGCAAAGGAAACTGCCAAAAAGGCCCTTCCCTTGCACCGGGTACACCGTACCCCCCCTCCCTCGCTGTTCTCCGGGTCCTACGCCCCCTTCCACGCTGGCGGGTCGCACGTGCCCCCTCCAACTGTTCCCCACACACGTGTTTTCTCTTCCCTCTTCGCGGCCCAAGCCTTTATCACGTGACAATATTTAACACCTCCTATTTGTGTGATTTACACGAGTGAGTATAGATTAATTTATTTTTATTTTCTTATCTCTAATCACATTGTTCTTCATTCCTTATTTGGCCAGGAAAAACAAAAAAAGAGAGAAGCAAAAAATAAATTTTAAAAAATAGAAAATTAATATTGATACATAGTGGATAAGGCATTACTGTGAATAACAGAGGTCATAAGTTTGAATCTCACTGAATGTAAAATAAGTTTATTTTTTTAGTAAACACAAATGAACATTTGTGAGTAAATAGACCGGCCTGACAGGCTCCAGGCTCAGGCTGAAGATTAATGAAACAGGTCAAGGGCTTGGCCTAACCTGTTCCCATCCCTTCAGGCAACTAAATAGATTAGTAGATATACATATTTTTGAAATAGTTAAAGACAAAGTCAATTATTTTTGTTTATATATTAAGATTTGATTAATAAAAAGTAAAAAAAAAAAAAGAAGATTATATTATCCACGTAGAATAATTAAACTCTTAATATATTCAATGAGTTTAATTTTTATTTTAATGCAATGTTAATTTAAAATACTAAAAAAATTATATAGAGAGTAATGAATGACATATTACCCTAAACATTCTCGAAATATTAATAAGGATAAACAAAAATGGATACAATTAATATTTTAAAATCTTAAAAATTAAGCGATTGATATCTAGTAAATTTAAGAATGTCCAGAATGATATGCTAGAAAAATAAATTATTTTTGTATAAGATTTTGAAATAGTTATTACAAAAGTCAACACTTGCAATAAAGTAATTTTTTTTAGCAAATATGTTTTATTACTAAATAAAATTAAAAGTAAATGTAATCCATCTCTTAAGTAACATAAAAATTAAGTACTATTTATTTCTTTTAGTATATAAGATAATTTGTAAAAATATTTAATAAGATTTATAATAAATAATATGACAATTCACCGTTAAAAATTTTCATATATTGGCAATATATATGAAATATAAATTTAGTAGCATAATTTTTAATTTAAATATTTAATCATATTTTCTCATTTTAACAACAAAATATGACTCTAAGGACATAATTGAATCATATATTAAAAAAATTAAGTTAATCTAACAAATAATATATAACTAGTTTATCAAAGTTTTTTTTTGTCAAGATAACGCGATGTTGTTTCTACTTTTAAATAATTAGATAATTTTTACTCACTTTAAAAATTCTAAACAAATCTTTAAACTTTTAAAATTTTCAATAATAATTTTGATAAATAAATAAATAAACATTATTGTCAAACCAAATTACAAACACTAAAAATGCAATAAAACTTGGTTGGCTGTATACGTGCACCGCTAGTCGGCAGGCATTACGTGGCTCGCTATTTTTATTGTTATTTTAATGTTACTAATTTAAGTATTGGTTAAATTAGAAAGTAAAAGTAAGTAATCGATGCACTTGGTCTTGCCCAATCTGTAGTTAAGACATTGACGTCTTCGTGTTTACCAAGATACCCCTCGAAATTAGCCATAATTACGGCCTTCCTCATCAAATCTCTCTCTGCTCTGGATTAGACAAAAAGATCTCGTCACTAAAACAAAACGCTATCTTTACTCTTTTTATTATATATATTATATGTTATATTTAATTTCTAAATTAAAATGATTATTCAGTAATAATGATGTGTGGACCCCAATGCAAACCCTAAATAAACCCCACCATACAGCAATCCCATCTCTATTTGCATGCCATTTTCTTCGTTCCCTCTCTCATTCATTCATTCACTCACTCTTGCGCTGTGTCCTTTCTTTGTCCTCCCTCTCATCCCCTTATTGTCTAGCTAGCTCCCTCTCTCTCTCTCTCTCACACCAAGTGCCACCTCTCACCCTCTCAAACCAAGCTCTTGTAACAAACCAAGCACGCCAAAAACGCATAGTGGAGACCTTTAAAGCCCCCCTAGCAACAAGAGAATAGAGAAGAGAAGAAACCAGAAAAAAAAAACAACAAAAAAAAAGCTAGAGAGAAAAGAAAACACATCATTTCAATTTCAACATGGCCGTTGAGGCTCGCCATCTCAACCTTTTCCCTTCCCAAATCATAGGCAACAGGTACATATTATTTTCTTCTCTACCATGCGCACCTTCATTAATTTTTCTCTTCTTGTTCCGCTTTATTTATGTGATTTTTGTTTTGCGACGTGAAACAGGGAGACGATGAATCCCATTGAGGCAAACATGAACTTTTACAACGCTGCCCAGATGGGCTACTCCTCTTTGCTTCCATTATCCGGCACAACCACCGCAGGAACAGAGGCCCTGCTCCCGCCGGCGGCCTACAATTCCCTGGTTGCCGATTCCCTACCTCAGAAGAACCCCATCAAATCAGAAAGCACCCTCACCTACAACGTTCCCCTCTCCAGAAAACGGTCAAGAGAAACCTCTAGCTCCATCAACTATCCTTACCCCTCTTCGTACCCCACCACAGCACAATCCAACAACATGAAGAGCTCTTTCACCTTCTTAGGCGAAGACATTAGTCTTCAGATTCAGCAGCAGCAGCTTGACATAGATCAGCTCATTGCACAGCGGGTAAGCACCAAAAAACACCAGCTCTACTCAACAAAAAAAAATCTTAAAAAAAATTGGATTTTGCTCAATACGCATTACAGAATCCTTTAGTTTATGATCTGGGTATCCTTCAAAATCTGACCTTTCAAACCATCAATCTCATTATTTCAGATGGAGAAAGTGAGAGTTGAGCTAGAAGAGAAGCGCAAGAGGCAAGCCCGCAGGATCATGGAGGCCATAGAATTGGGCGTGATGAAGAGGCTTAAAGCCAAAGAGGACGAAATAGAGAAGATCGGAAAACTCAATTGGGCGCTGGAAGAGAAGGTGAAGTCTCTATACGTTGAGAACCAGATATGGCGAGATTTGGCACAGACCAACGAGGCCACGGCAATTGCTCTTAGGAGCAATCTCGAGCAAATCCTCGCCCAGCGCGGTTGTGCCGCCGCGGACGACGACGGCGCCACCGTGGGCCCTGCCGGAGAAGTGGCGGACATGAACGATGCGGAGTCGTGCTGCGGAAGCAGCGACGATTGTGAGGATCCTAAGAATCAGGAAGAGAACATGGGGGGGTGGCGCACTGTAGCGGAACGTGAGAGTGCGCAGGATAAGAACGTGGGTTGCGTAGGATTAGGTGGTGTGGGCAACAGTAGTGGTAACGGTGGCATAAGGTTGTGCAAGAACTGTGGTGAAGATGAGTCGTGCGTGCTGATTTTACCGTGCAGGCACCTCTGCCTTTGTACTGTTTGTGGGTCTACTCTACACACTTGTCCTGTCTGTAAATCCTTCAAGACTGCCAGCGTCCATGTTAACATGTCCTAGATTTAAGAAAGAAAAAAAAAATTATGACCTCTTTTCTCCAACCCCACAAATAGAACAATTTTTCTATGAATGAAAATGGTTAAAGAAATGGTTCATTTTGATCATAAACTAGTCTTGTATGCTTTGTCATATCATGGTAGTTGTAGTTTTAACGTTTGAGAAGTTTTTTTAAATTTGGCAAAGATAAAATCAACTCGTTCAATTTCGTGCAAAACTTTGTTTTGCTTTGAAATGTTAAGAGGCTAAGTCACAGAATGCCTTGCTTATCGGCAAGGTTTTATCGGGATAGTTTGTTCTTGATGTTAGAAATTGTTCACCCACTTTTGGTGGTCTCAACTATGAGTTAGAGGATAAATTCGATTATGGTTTAGGTAGGTGTAAAATCCTATTCAAGTGGGCGATTTTAGATTCCAATTGAAGGTTAAATTCCGTTGGGGTTCGATTTGGCCAAGACTTATTTGAGAGAGGACCAATTCGGCAACTCTTATTTCAAAATTCCACTTCAATTTCTTTTTAGTAAATGTAGGAGTCAGTGGTGGAATTGGCGTGGCGCATTAGAGAGGGTCCAAGTATCAAGAAGTTACACGCATTACACAGAGGGTTATGGCCAGGTAAAAGTGAAAATAAGAGGGAAAAAAATAGAAAGGGGGGGTATTTAAAAAGGTGGGGTTGTAGTGGGGCCCAGAGCGCATCTACCCGACAGTTCCCCCAATAGAGAAACTAGGTACCACGAACAGATAGATGGGCAGATAATGATAAAATAGGCAGGCAGGCACGCGCGAGGGCAAGGCGCGTGGGGTCAACGAGAGAGTTATGATGGTGGTGGTGAGTGTGGAAAGCGACAGGTGTGCGGCAAAAGCTGACACGTAAGACGCGCGCAAATGTCGCTGTTGTTTGCCTGCAGCAACGGCCATTTTCTCCTCCTTCTCTCTCACAGCCTCTTTTTGGACCCTAGGCCAACGCACAACACGACACCCATAACCGGTGGTTCCTAAAACCCCGCCAAAATTATCATAAATCAATACGCTTA
>QANU01072397.1:424294-438813 GCA_003254905.1 Nissolia schottii | reverse complement strand
GGGGGGTGGGTGTTGGTTGAATGAGGCGTGTACTACGCAGCTTACTGTGTCCCCTTCTTCTCTCTGTGGTCACTGTCAAATAGGGACTAGAGCAACTAGTACCCACCCTAATTATATCCCCCTTTCCTTCCTTTATGTCAATCTCACTTTTAATACGACATCGTTCAAGATATCCAGCCTTTTTTCTTTTCTTTTTATTCTATCACCATAAAATCTACTATTGGTTAGCTTAGGAAAATGGAAATGCTGTTTACACTCTGTTTTAGTGTTCGTGAGTGAATTCATGTAAAATCAATTAAAAATGTCAGTTATATCATTTTTATGAATCAAATAAAAAAAACAATACTATTCCAACAAAACGACATTCCTTTTTTTAAGTGTAACATTTTATCATTATTTTTTTTTCTAATTATGTTATGTATAAAATTTATCGTATTAATTAATAGAGATGAATCTCACTTAACAATATATAACAATATATTTAATTGAAATGATTCATTTTTAATAATCAATGAGCCAAAAAGTTACTTCATGAAAGACCAAATAAAGAAAATCACGAGATGATGGCTCATATTAATATAAATTTAACTTTCACTCACAAAAAAAAAATATATGATAAACAGTTTATCCCTTGCCAGTAAACTCAATTACTATAGAAAGAATTAGTCATAGATATCCATAGTGAATACTTTTCCTATATATATATATATATATAAAAGTTACTGTGACCGAGGTGGGTACGGTCGTCCTTTGACTAATAATAATTGTTGTAGGTGAAGTGGAGGGTACATAAACAAGATCCCTGGCAGTTGAGATTTCACGGCACGCGGTTAAAAATGGCATTGGCAAGCCCACCTCGTTCACTCCCATTATTACTTCTTTTGTTTTATTATTTTATTTTACTAACTGCGATCCTGTTCCTGATTCAGACTGAATAATGAACTGTACCACACTATTTTCAGAGTTTTCACACACATTCACTCTCCTCAACTAATAGAAAAAGCTTTTCTTTTAACAAACGACTTAAGAACGTTAATTAACAAGTTTAAAATATAACATTTCTTTAACAAATCAAAATTTGAAAGAAAAATATTAGAATTATTCTACTTGAGATTATTTAATAAGTGTTTTTAGAACACATATTAACTAAATTCATAGTAATAAAATTAACAGTAGTTGAGAGGTGAATTGGGTGGGTGCATGTGAGGGGCACGTGGGTGGCCAATTCTGAAAATGTAATTTTTTTATTTTTTTATTGTGAGATGTTTCACCCGAAATTGAAGTCAATGATCAGCACAGGATGTGGGGATGTGGGGGCATGCGCTTGCCTTTTATGGGAATCCAAATTTTTCTCCTTTTTTTTAGAGGAACAAAGAAAATTAAACATGTCACTGTTGTTAATAATTACGTGGTACAGAAAGAAAATATAATAATAATTGGTTTTCCAGAGAAACTTAAAGAGGAGTGAGTGATGATGGAGAGAGAATGAAAGATCCTTCCACAAAATAAAGTAAATCAAGCAATTAAAGTTATTTACTTGACTAGCTAGAGCGTGACATGTATGTAGAGAATACAACTACACGAGTATCTGTATTATATTATTTCTGCATGTACAAGGTTATCAATGTCTTACAGATATTAGTTAAGAAAGTAAAAAAATATAAAATTTTAAATTAATTAAGTAATTAATGTTATTAAAAATATATAAATTTTATTCTTTTAATATAAAATTATTATTATATATTTTTATTTAACAATTATTCTTAAAATATTAATTAACAAAATTTAATTAATTAATATATGCTTCTTATGAATATATATATATATATATAGGGAAAGCTAGATATTACGTTTCAAAATTGTGTAAACAAGTTGATAATATTGCCGTTCATTGAATGTGTGATTGGCAATGGGAACTGAGTTTATTCTTCTCCATGATGAAAAACGACAACGAAAATTTTAAAATTAATAATAATGAATGGCAATTGAAGCATATTTAGATCATACGAAATGGATAGATGGATAATTCTAGAATATAAAGGTGGCTATTATCCAAGGTGAGAGTCGTGCGGGCTACGGTGGCAAGAACAAGTCAATACTAGCAAGGAGTAATTAATTTTTTTTTTTAACTTTACAAATTACATTAATAACAATAAGATTTGAATCTAAAACTTTATTTATATTATTCAAACTTCTTGTTATTAGACTAATTCTAGTGGCTTTATGAATAACTAATTGTTAATTGACATAAAATTAATTTTCAAGCTAAGAAGATACTATACTGTAGCTTATTGCTATAAGTAACTAACTATATACACACACAAACATGATGTTTTGAGAGACTTAATTTTTAAACTTACATATTAATATACATATTTTGATGAATAATACTTAACATTTTAAGGGATATAATAAAAAATAAAATGTTATAAATGTCATTCATTAAGGTGTGTAAATTGATAAATATGTTTAAAAGTTACGAATGTAAAATGTGAATGTGACTTGGACAACCTCTGCAAGGTTAGAAAAGATATTAAAAATACTTTTAGTGATTTCATTTGATGAATGGTTGAAAGCAAAAGCTTATCTAAATTAAATAAATTGTCAAAAACTACTACTTTAGCCACTTTGGACTAACAAATGTTATTTGTTTATTTATTTAAAAGACAAAATCAAATGGTGGAAATATACCATTCTATATTTGATGAATTCTTCACAAGAAAAAATGTTTTATGAGATTTATAGTTAATAATAAATAACGACCTTCAATTATTAAAGTTTGGTTTAAAATATCAATTTGGGAAATCAAATTGAATTTTCTTAATGAGTGAATTCTAGGTTAAAAATACTTGTCTGAAAAATATAATTTTTAAAATCAAGAACTCAAAAATCAAAACATGCACGCAAAGATAATTAAATTATTTAGTAATGATTGATGTAAATGACAACTTTGATTGAACATAAATTATTACACAGTATTTGAATTACAAAATAAATGCTAATGAAAAGAATGGAAAAGAACACTAATCATAGAAATTTAAAGAAAAGAAAGCAAGTAAAATGATAAATTACTTGATTTTCTCGGATACTTGTGTGTCGCAGAGACTAGTGAGTGTGCATAAGGAGTTATAAGTGTGAAATTCGAGTTTTTTTTTACACTTAATGTGCCTATTTATAGAGAAAATGAGCTTATTGCGTGCTTGGCAAATGTCCTTGAATTATTTGATCTCTCAGTCTTTGCTCGATGTCACCGAATAACCTTGTTTTGACTTCAAATAACCTCCATTTTATTTGAATTCTGACTCCAACAGTTACTTGTCTTTTATTAATCTGCTCATCATCCTTTGAGTGGTCCATCAAGCCCTCTTTGCTCTAAAAACTTCTAAGTCCTTAAATAGTTCACTTCTTCCATGAATCGCTCTATGAAGGGATATATTATTGAGAATTACATCCTTCTTTTATCTTCTTGTTGAAGTATCGCCAATCACCTATTCTTTGGTCGCCTTACACCAAAATTAATTACGTCAACTCGCATTAATTACTTAAGGTTGACCGACCTCAACCTCCTTTATGGGGTCATCAGTCTTTCACCTAAACTTTAGATGAACTCTCACTCATTTTTACATTCGCATTCTCATAAAGTGCGTCATTGTGACTTTTTAATTTCTTTAATCATTTTTTTATAACAAAAAGAAAATTTCATGAAAGACCATCACTCTCATAACCTCTAAACTTTGGGTGGTTGCATGTGAATATATATGTGTGTATGTATATGTGTGTGTTTTAATAATATTCAGTAATACTTTATTTCTACTTTATTTCTTGACGTACATTAAAGTGACATTTTGCCCTTCGTTTCGTTAATTTCTTTGCTTGGAAAGCAAGGTGATCAAACAGAAGATAGCTCCCTTTCGTTATCCTAAATTATTGCTTACTATATTTTTAAAAAAAATATTTTTGTTTTTGAATTTTTATTATTAACTTGTTCAACTTGAGCAAAATTGAAGATTAGTCACTAGCAAATTGATTGATAACAAAATCTAGCTATATATCAAATACCAAATGTTGCTTTAATTAAACTATGTGAATAAGAATTAATTAATGTACGACTGATGATTTGTATTTCCCCTATATTGCATAGACAATGGGGCGGAGACGCTAACCAAAAACAAAAAATTACAACCCCCACCAAACAAAGAACAGAATATCTATTCTATTGGCTAAAAATGCTAAAGACAAAAGATTAGGAATCGAAACGTGGGAGTGAAAATTCCCTAAAACGCTCTAATTTGACTAGTAATGGAGTCGTGGGTTTACCTACCCATGCTTGGCTAATAAATTTGAACAAGAATGAGCCTCTCTGTAAACATGGTTTACGTGAATAGTCTAATTTGACTCCATCAAATTAAGTATCACTTTCACCAAAGAAAAACAATGATGTTTTGAATGCGGGAGATTCTAGATAAAACCAATTCAACATTTTGAGTCCATCTCAAGTATCACTTGTTGAAAATCCAATTGGGTTATCCATAAAATGTCAGCAAAAGTACTTCAGAGCCCAACGAAAGTGACAAAACAAGACTCAATGTTGCAATTAGAAGTTTATAAAAAATCATCATCACGATGGATCTCACCACAAGTAGTATATTTGAAAATCTAAATATATAGTATCTTTATAATGACTTCATAAAAAAAATATCATTATAATGACATTGATATATTTGTTATATTTTTTTATTCTCTTCCAATTAGTACTATTCCTTGGGTTAACCCTTTTTTTTTCCTGTGGCTTTCTACGAGACCCTAGGGGTTAACAATTGCGTTCAACAACTGCTGATCCAGGTTACACGATAAAACACCAAAATCACAGTAAAAAAGTTAGAGTTTTAAATTTTTTTAGTAAAACATGCGAAAAAAATTGAAATGCATCAAATCAATATGTTTTGAAAATATGAATCGCACTGGTTTATGATTCAATCACATTAATCATTATTGTATAACATAAAATTTTAAAATTTTAAAATGTAACAATAATAAAAATGAGATTCATTAATTCGGGTCACATTTAGATTAAACACATATGATTTCAATTATTTTCGAATCATTTGTGTCATGTGGAATATGGAATAGTGGTGCATTTTATTTATTATGTGATGATTCTTTTTGGTATTACAAATTTATCTTGTGATGATTAGCTATCAAAGAAGATAATTTTTTGTTAGTTTAATTTCTATGCACTAATAGTATAAAATTTTTTATTACAATCAAATTAAACTTTTTTAAGGACATGACTTTTAAAGTAGATAGTATGAGTTAAAGATATTAGTTAATGTAACAAAATTTGGTTGGATGATATATCAAATTTTACATTTTCAATGCATAATTTTTTTTTTCAAAAATAATGTTGTACACGTCCATTTTAAGTATAATCACCGTATAGTTACTTATGTTGTCGTAAAAATTAAAGTATTAACNTATATATATATATATATATATATATATATAACTCATTTATTCTAATCGATACTGGCAGCGCTTGTAAGACCAAAGTTCCAATCAACGGTTTACATGCATTTTGGTGAATAAGAAAAATTCGCATGGAACACCAATCGGGTTCATGTAATTACGTACTGATAAAGACTATCAACACATTATGTTAATTAGTTTTTAAATTCCAATCAATGTAGCCTTTAACAAACTATGTATAATTGTCCCATAACTTTTAGCTAAAATGTATTATTTGGAGTATAAAATCTTATAATTTATCGTTGATTAATTATTTAAAGAAAATATAACACAGATAATTAGTTAACCTTATTACCACGTTGTCTCAACTTGAAATATAACTCAAACGTAATCTAATAGAAAGTACATTAGGTTAAATTTTAGAGAAATACTTACATTCTTATAAAGCACGTCGCTCATAAATTATATTTAATGTGTGTTCTATGAGCATTACTAATCTTAGATGTTTAGTTTTTTATTTATATTTTACAAACATTTTAAATTCAAATCAATATAGTTTATAATGTTCATGAAATTAATATTAAATATGTTCATAGTATTTAACCAAAATTTTATGACTTAAACTCAATTAAAAGACCTTCAGGTTGGACTGAATTATTGGATTAAGGCCGAGTCATGAATACCCATATCTTACGGTAAAAAAAATTTCAATAATATATTTCATATTAATGATTACATGTAATTCAATTAAAAAAATAGATTTTTACTAACCAAGTTTCCTTAAGATACTTGCTAAGAAATCATTAAGAGTAAATTATGTATTGTAAAAACAAAATCTTGAACGCATTACAAATATTGAAAATTTTCACATATTCCGTTTTAAGTCTCTAAAGCACTTGTTAGTTTAACCCAAAGAAGTATTGGACTATATAAAATTTGTGTTATTATCAATAACATGGTATTTTTTTAATTAGTTCATGTATTTATATAAAAAAATTAACAGTTAAATAAAAATGGGAGGAAGATTTTCCATCAAAACCCTAATAAAGCAAGGGTTATGTTCCTGCGTCGCATTATCGGTCCTCCCGTGCCACCAGTCAGTGGTTGTCTATGTGATGATCCTCAATTTCGAGTCACCGTGACAGTGGATGGAGACTGCTATAGCGGGCTTGATCCCTACGACAATCTAAGTCAGTGAAGTGGTAAACCCACATCGCCTAGAGCAATGTTGAGGGGTGTCTGCTCCCCCTATAAATAGAACCCATCTTGGAGTGTTTTGACTCTTTAATTCACTAAAGAGCTCTTGAAGGTTCTGCCCTAGTACAACCAGTCGTCGTGCTTTAAGCATTTTATTTGTGGCGAAGTAGTACCTTCACATAGGGTAAGTTCTTAGTCTCATAGGGTAGTTTAGGGTAGTGGGGCCTAGCGACATCGCTGCAGTGGTGTTAGTTGGCCACAGTGATGTGGATAGCTACAAAGATCCCAATTCATTGTAGCAATGCTGATTCACCATAGTGAACCCAATTTGCTGTAGCAATGCCCTGCAAAGTCAGTTTTCCTTTCAAGTTCAGTATTTCTCATGGTGGTAGTCTGTTGGCTTATTTAGGTGTCAACGCTATGCCACTCGGGGCTTCTAGTGTTAATGCTCCACAATCTTTAGTTATTCCAAGTGAGTGGAGGTCCCGATGCATCGAACAATTTATGCCATGCATTGTCATTCAATCAAGTCATATGTTTTTTATGTATGTCTTGTGTTAGAATGCTTATTATGTTGTTTTTTATGCATGTGTTAGTGTGCATAGGAGTAGGTAGAGACTATATGCATGTTTAGTTGACTAGTTGATAGAATTATCCATAATTGATAGTAACATAGGATGTACAAATATAACACATGAATCAATACTAGATATGTTGCAGTGAGATCACCATATATGCTTAAAGATCATAAAAAATAAAACATGTGAAACTTAGGGTAACAGACATACTTGTTGTTGATTGAAGTGTTATGCAATGACTGTTGTATGACAAAGGTTTACTATACACACAAATCCAGTTAGCCACTACAATTATAATAGCCCAAACAGTTAGCCAATGTAGTTACCTCAATGCAGTTGGTACTTTTCAGGACAATTAGTCAATATAGTTGCACCATCCATTGGTCCCAATGGTTAATCAGTTAGTAGTAATACCCCAGTCATGATTTTATGATAGTTAGCCTAGTATAGATCCAATAGATAGTTAGTAGTTGTCAGACAACCAATTAGCACAATTATTTAGTGTGTAGTCCCAAGATAGCTAGTAGTCATAGGATAGTAGTAACTGTGTAGTCAGACAAAATAGTCATAGTAGAGAATCCATCCAGAATGAACTTATACATATCGTCAGTAGGGGCCAGACCAACTAGTAAACGTTGTTAGTATGGTCAATAATGTTAAGATAGAATCGTTGTAAGAATTCAGACTCGTTAACTAGTGTAGTTATCATAAAGTAGGCAGTAGTTACAGAACTGTAACTAACATAACCATAACAGATAACAGTAGTGGTCATAATAGCGAGTCAGCATGTAGGTTGTAGAACCAGAGTGAGGTGTCAGACCATTTAGCAGTGTTTCCAACTAAGGTAGTCAACCTATTTAGTCAACATAGTTAGATAGAGTAAGCAACAACCATTAAGCTTGTTAGATAAATGACTCATTAAAGGAACCATACATAGTAATCAACATAATCAGTAATCATCCTATGTAATACACAGATGTAAGATGTTAGGATAGAAAAAACAATAACCCATATGACTTAGGCAGCTCAAGCAACGCAAGTAACCCAGTAACTCATACAATCTAGTGAGTGATTACTTAAATGGTATTGTTATACATATTTATCGAACTATGATTCATGTAATGATTATATGCTAGGGGGTGTGGCACCGTGGCACTGTGGTATCCATTCCCTAAGTGATGAATTCATTTCTCATCTATTTGCTTTAGTCATTTTGAGAGCCATGGAATTGATCCTCTAGTACTAGAACCAGCCTCCAAGTCAGTGGGAAGTCTCTGTAACATCCCGATTTTCCCATGTACAGAAAACCCCCGTGGAATAAACCCTTATGATGGGTAAAAGCCACTCGAGAGGGTGAGAAAGTGATATTTGACCCCTATACTCCCAGGATGGGCAGTTAGGGTTAGGTCTTGCCATCCCGTGAATTTTTTGGAGCGTTCGAACGAGTTTCGACTCGAACGAAAATTGTTTCGGATACTGGCAGACACTCGTGGAATTTCTTGACGCGATAAGAAAATCAAAGATCCCTGAGTGAAAGCCTCCGAAACGATAAGAAAAATTAGTGGATCGCGACGGTATGTCCAATATATTTTTCGGGCAACCGGGTGTGAGATATTTTGGACAAAACACGATCAAACAGGACCGGAACCAGCCCTGGAGGGGATTCCTATCTCCATCAGGAGATATTTTCTCCTAATAATAATATAATAATAATAAAAACAAAATAAAAAGAAAAGGAAAAAGAAAAAAGAAAAAGTGGCTATAAATAGCCCTTTGCTTCAGAGACTTTACGTTTCTTTCTTTCGATTTCACAAACACCAGTCTCGTTCAGACACATCTCGGTTACTTTGTTGCGTTTCGAAAAAATTTTCGGAGCATGCCAGCGCGATTCAGAAATTGCCAGCAGCAAAGCTACCGAGTCTGAATCTCCATTGGATGTGGGTAACTCTAAGCCCATTGTCTATGTGGTTGATTTTATGACTGTATGTATGTATGTATGTATCTGTATGTATTTGACTGCAAAACTACTTTGTAAAAACTATAGGATGATTTTTGATGATTTTGACGTTTAGGAACCATAACTGTGTGGATTGGATCACTGGAAAAATGAGAAATTTACGGTGAGAAGCCCCTGGGAGAAAAGGCTCTCGGGAGCCAATTTTCATTATTTCATCTGAATGAATTCCCAATGGATTCGAATGAAAGAATTTTGAATTTCAATCGAATGAATGAGGATTTCAGTCGAATGAAAGCCTGAGAAAGATTTCAATCGATTGAATTCCTTGATCAATCAATTGAAAGAATCATTCGAATGCACAAACCCTAATCATTCGAATGCTCACTGATAAACTTGAGTTTTAACTATGTTATGGGATCCATCAGGCACAGCTATGCATACCCTAAATCATGAGAGCATACATCATGAGGAAACGGTTGTCGTAGGGTTTAGGGCGACCGTAGATAACTAGAAGTCCTCACTTAAAGTCCAACAAAATCATAATTGAACCTTAGGGAACGAAGACGAGTTAGAGAGTTCTGACCCCAGTTGGTGCGGAAGACCTTAGTTAAAAAGTATAGATATATAACTAGGATGCTCCCCTATTCTCTTGGCACGTCTTACAGACACACCTCTCACCAATTCGGCAAGCTGGGTTGGTTACGAGCAACGCAAGTAGAGAGACTTGAGTACTATAGCAACAGACCAAGGCCCGAGATTATAAGAAAAGGTCAAGGCCTGAAGAAAGAAGAAAAAAGGGGGACCCCAGTCAAAGTAAGCAGTAAGATAGAACGTGGTCGAGTCCAAGGGTCGACCTACGTGTCCACATCTGATCAGTCCAAGGTCTGATCCCTCGCCATTCCTGTAAGGGGGTGGTTGTAGCTATCGTGTTTGATATCTTCCTCCTATAAGCTTTACGTGGCTAGCTACCACACCGGTCAAGAGCGCTACCGGGTCGACTCGATAGGGACAAGAAAGAGGTTGTAACCCAGGCCACGGTTACAAAAGTGCAAAGGACTAAGAAGGACGTAGCCACAGGGCGCGTAAGAGATTCCCAAATTCTCCCCTATGCACTATATATATATATATATATATATATATATATATCCACAAGTATGAACGAGTGAATGAATGCATGAAGGTGTGAATGTATGTAGTTATGTATGTAGATGTCTAAATAATTATGCATTATGTATCGTCAAGGGAACACTCCGAGATAACTAGTATGTCAGTTAGCGGTAGTACGAGCAGGCGAATTTATGTTGCCATACTCAGACGTGATAAATAGTACAGCACGAAGCCTAGGTGATGTTCAGATTAGAATTTCCAATCACCTAGTAAATTAGATAAAGCTGCTCAGGATTTAGGTCAAAGATAATAACCAGTAGGGGGATAGTATGCATGACACTTAGAGGTTTCCTAAGTGGCCTGGACTCTGCCTAAGAAATGAACCGTAGAGACCACGTAGAGTTTCCACTAATAACGAAGTCATTCTTACCCTCACTCGTGTATGACTCCAGATCAGCTAGATGGCATCCCTGCCTGCAAAGGACGTGTGGTTGTTCACCCGTACGGGACAACGGAACTTCAGGACAGATACCTTCATTGAGACGTGTACGTTCGCACCAGCCAATCTGCCCACAGAACCCCAGTCACAGCCCACACCACCTCGACGAAGACTTCGAGGACCGGGATCCTTACCAATGCGTCCTATCTGGGTGGACGAGCGCCCGGGAGCCAGCAACCGCAACCCGATCAATCTCAATGGCAAGGATGAGGTTCCTCGGTCAGAGCCAGAGCTAGAGTCCGAGACCGATCCAATGTCATCTACTCAATCGTCCCGTCCCTGTGGCCGTAGTACCACCGCGAGGAAGAGAGGGACCCCAGTCATGCCTCGCCGATACGCTCATCGTGACTTCACCGCGGTCACGGTCTTGTCCAGCAATGACAAGCCAGAGGAGGAGGTTCCTGTCGAGGAGGAGACAGACGCGTAGGCATGGAGTGGAGGAGAGGACGAGGACGATGACCCCTTTTGTTGCATCTTTGGTAGAGATTGTACAGTACACGCAATGAGTAGTACTCATCCGTGTGGTAGGATTAGGGTTAGTTAAGCCGCGCAACAGGTAGTTCCTATCCGCGGGAATGTATATATAGGCTTATACAAATATAACTTGTATCTCTGTATAATTAGCTACTCTTGCATGTATGATTGTAAATATTTCACTATAACCTAATGTTAATCACGAAATGTACGTTTTAAAGGTATTCTTGTATGTATGTGTACTATGTTTTAGGGCCACCTATGTGCACTTCTTGGACTATGTATTTCCGACGGTTATGTACGCGACATTCCACTATCTGTTATTAAACCGATTTAGCATGTTACTATCCGCATGGCTCTAAGTTTTGTAACATTATTAGTTGTGAAAAGAATTTGAAAGTGGCTCGTATTTTGGTAAACCCTATTTTGGAAAAGAAATCAGGAACGATAGCCGTTCGCACCACCAGAAGATAAGCACCTAGTCTAGATGGCGTATGCCTTAAGCATAGGCCAGCTAGCTAGGGTGTTTCAGTCTCACTTCGTAGTGGAGTAATCAATGTCTTTAGTTTATATTATATGTTAGTAGTTGCTTCAGTAGGTCACATAGGCAGGGTTTTCGAACGTTAAACCTAGTTAGACATAATAGATTAACATTCATATTCAGTTATTTTAGTTATTTCAGTTGTTATTGTTGTAATACCTTTGTATAAACAAGTTATTATGTTTTTCAATCATAAGAGAAACATATTTTGAAATATAGTTTAAACAATTACATTTCATACATTCTGCACAAATTAGCACGTTTAGAGGCTTTTGTAAGGGAACTAGTCCCTTGCGTGCTAATCACAATTTTTGAGTCATGACAGTCTGAGCATCATTCCAACAATTAATGTGTGTTGCTTCTACAATCCTCTCACATTTCCTTGTTATAGCTACCTCATCTCTGACCACAACACCTCGAGATTGACCTCTACTCATTGTGCCTCCATGAAACTCCATCTTCACCTCGTTAGGTCCTCTCCAATGTGCTCCTTCCTCGCTGCCCTCCCCTCCCCACAACCATATTTGTAAGTCTTTTCCCACCCTAAATCTCTGCTTTGCCTCATTGCCATCACCACCAACCCATCATCATCAAGGATGCATCACCACTACCCCCACATCATTTACATCAACATCCCAACACCACATTCATTGGTTCAACATCACCTTATACAACGCTCACCTTTATCGGCAGCCCTGAACAAGTCCTGGCTATGGATGTAGTGGACAACGATGCAATGAAGTATGTTCACACCTATGCACAATTAGTGCTAAATCGTTCTGAGTTCCAAAATTTGTACTGCATGAATCCAATAAGTTTCGTTGAAGAATCATTAGTGGATGATGGTAAAATTTTTTTTGGCTATATGGGTCAAGCAAAGAGGGCTTATCAAGTTATCTTTGAGGACATAGTAACTAGTAAAGGAGGCTATTTAGGTAACAAAAACAATATGGGTGACTAACCAAAGTGGTCAGCGTGCTGGGGAAGAAAGGAAACAACATGTTGAACTGATTCATTATTTCCTAAGCTTTTTTCTTGGTTCCAATCATGGGCTTACCCATCTGCTAAAGGGCTACTCTGACATGTCCATGAGCAACTTCTCGAAGAATAGTGATGCCAACTTAGAGGGTTTTCACAATTAAATAGTTGTTACTTAGAGAATTTCGTGAGGATTACCTTCTTACTTTAGGTTATTCTTTTTTCTCTGAGTTTTATTGTTTGTCGCCACTTGGAAGATCCTTGCCTCTTTAGTTCTGCAGTTTGGCCAATGGCCTTTTGTGTTACTTTTGTTTACTAATGAAACTCTATCTTTGGTATTAAAAAAAAATTAAAATGGAAGGAGTGTACTCCCTTTGTGGGGTAATTACGTATATATGGTTTTCAATGGGGGCAAATCCGAAAATATGGACGGAATAAAAAAATTACGGATGTATGGGCGAGGTGCATGAAATCGGACCACGTTTGGCTGATTTCAGAACGAAAAAAAAAAACCCGTACATCCGTAATTTCTCTACCATGTCCACATTTTGGCAAATAAAAGAATAAGAGGCAATATATATGTAAAAAAAACCTCCCTTTGTTCTCTTTTATCTATCTAGTTTTGAGAGTTTTAAAATATTTGTCCATTTGTAATATTTAGTGCAATTATTTATTTTCTTCCATTTATGCCTCTACCTGTAATGACACATTTATTAATATAGTTAATGTAGAATAATAATTCTATTGAAAATATAAATTTATATTTTTATATAAGAATAATTTTGTCAATACATTTTATTTTATACATTTACCAAAATTTTTAGTTTGCGTGTGTATTATTTAATTTTGGACAAATAAAAGATAATAGAGGGAATAACAAATATGAAAAATTTTCCAACCTAAATTTAGTATAGTATGAATTTAGGAATTCAACTCCAATTAATTTTTCTAGGGGCACATTCACCCCAATACAAAATAACTAATATACCTATTAATTTTTTGAATAACTAAATGTCAAAATCTCAATACTCCACGTCATCACTAGTAGAAAAGCATCACTCCTACAAAATATAGTCCTACTCCTACATAAATAAATACTGCAGCAACATAGGCTTAGCTAGGACAGTAGTCACCACCCACCACCACCATGTATCATGTTTCCATGTTCATTGTACTATACTCACTCCTCCAGTGCCAGTGCCAGTGCCAATGCCAATGCCATATATTCCAAATCAATCCACCCTCCACAGTGTGCTCAGTCCCACTCAATTAAACTTCACTGTTTTGCTAAATGCCAAAAAAAGATTTAATAGTGTGCATTTACAAAAATTGAAAAAGAAAAATGATTAGAAGACCTAAATTTTAAACATACTTATTAATTTAGACGTTTTAATAAATAATATTTAATATTTTATTTTTATTTTATCTCTTAAAATTTTAAATATCATTCATCAAAATATGTAAATTAAAATATATGCTCAAAATTTAGATTTTTCAAATATAACTAAAAAAAATGTTTCTTTGATTTGATGCAGTTGGGGGACAGAGCAAGTGGGGGCCCACAGGTACAAACGCCGAAGGTAGCATTTAAAGTGTGATGAGTCTCACTAACAAGGACAACACAAAAATAATGAATAGAGAGAGAGATTTTGGTTTTTTTTGTTTAGGATTGGGATCTTTGGGCCCTACTGTGGGGCCCCCACTCGACTTGGACCATCTGTC
>QANU01072397.1:358948-415028 GCA_003254905.1 Nissolia schottii | reverse complement strand
TATATATATATATATATATTTATCTCATTGAACAATCTTCAATCAAGTGCCAAGTTGAAATAGGGGTTGTACTATGTAACCACCCAATTTGCAACTTTAAAGAAAGTAAAAAATAACAAATGAAAAGAAGAAAATGCATTCTTTTCCCCCATGTTCCCTTATTCCTTTTTTGAAAGTCGTACATTGATTCATTAGCTAGAGAATTGAGATTGACATCACAGGGAATCGACCAGCTATCACTTTTGGACAGAATATAAATATTGAAGATGGAAAAAGTATTTGGTATTATCATCAATATAGGAGTGCACCATATTGTACTGTCCACAATTGTTATTGTGAATTTAAGGGAGATTAGGCCCACATTGGTAATGGACCATAAATTTCTTGTTGTAGTTGGAATTTAGTCTCCAGTCACTCAAGTCTCTAAATTTTCACTTCTTAACTTCTTTTGATTTAATGGAATAGAAACAGTTTAATTGTTACAAGAGAGACGGTGTAAAATTTATACTGTCATTATATTAAAACTAGTCATATAAATAAAAATAGTTAATTTTCTCATCTATTACTTAAAAATCATACATGTGAAATGATTCAATCAAATGACTCTAATTAAATCTTGTTATATAAAAAAAAACATTTAAATTTTTCATCCATTACTTAAATAATTATGCATATAAAATAATTCAATTAGATAACCATATAAATTTTTTTTACAATATTAATACAAAGCAACTAAACTCATAATAACCAACGAGGTTAAATAAAGGCATAATTAAGGCATGAGGTTTATTACATTATTATTCTAGTCAATATCATCTACGCCATCAGTTTTAACCTTTTATTCCCCCCTACATGTGCTTTTTTTTTAATTATTATTTATTTATTATAAAAAGGAGGGTTATAGTGTTTTCACAATAGAGAATTGTCTACTCAATGTTCTTTCCACTATTAACATGTCCAATCAATTCACACAATTTCCATAATTTAGTGGAGAGGATCAATGGAAAGATAAAAAGATTGGATTACATCAAATGCCCTATTTCTATTAGTCATCCATTTCAATTCAGAATTGGATGGTAGGACTAGGAAATACTATTCTTGGAGCTTGTGGACTAAAATGGTAACATATGTTTCATGCTCTAGCTAGTCCTATCTTGACAACATTATACGGAGGTAGACCCCTAACTTTTGATCTTGGTAATGTTTTGTGTTTTTTTGTTCCTCCCCTTTGAGTTGGCCTTAGTGGGGGTACCCTACAATAGGGGATAGATAGTTTATATGTCACCATTATGCTATAGTAACTAGAGTGCTATAGCTATACTCCATCTTCGAAATTGTCTTCTGCCTATGCCTATTTCAGCTAGGAAACGGAAGTATTAAGGATAAAAACATATTTAAACAAAAGATTTTTTTTTGTTAACAAGGATCTCTAGGACATTTATTAAAAAGATAAAAGTAGTAAATTCGTATTAAGAATGGTAAAATATGCATACTTTCAATGACAATAAAATCATTATTAGTTCAAAAATTTTTTATTTAAATTTTCTTAATCAATGTCCTAAAGACATTGATTTGTAAAATCCTTAAAGGAAAAAAAAAACACAAAATTATTCTTATTTTAAAATAATTTTAAGTTATTTTTATAATCTTAAAAAATGAGCGACATTAATTTCTACCACACAATTGTCTCAGTCAAATCTGTTGCATATGGAACAGAAACTAAATACTACCTTACATGCCCCATAATTGAGGTCTAGTCTATCAACTACCCACTTGCCTCTTGAAGCTTCTAATGATACATTGCACAACCTAAAACTGTTGTAGTTTATTGTACTTGTGACAAAACAAATAGGGCCATATATATGGATATTGAAATGAAAGAAGAAGAGAGGAGGACGTGTGTGATTTAATGTGTTGGGCCAAAGTGACACTAGGATCCACTTGAATGGCAATAACAGAGTGACCTATTTGATCAAGCAACGTCCTTTGTTTTTTTTAATAATAATATCTGACTCTATTAGGCTTATAATGGAACGACAGATGGGGACTTCACAGCTTGGACTTGTCCCCACCCTTAATACAATGTCATCACAGAATGTGTGTGTGTGTGTATGAGGTTAACACTCTCCATGTGCTTATCCTTCAATTGATGTTATAGCTATGGGGGTTGATACCACCAAGCAAAATTAATAATGACACACACACAAAATTCAATTGAATGAGAAGGTGCAGATAATTTGTTGGCCTCTTCCCTTGAATATTTTAATTGCCACAAAATGACAGAAAGTTTAATCACCAAATAAGGACCGTATATGCTAAATGCATCTGAGATATACTTTAAGAATTTTTTTATTTTTTATTTATTAAATTATACATGATGTGGAAGGTTCCCTCACTACTAATTCAAGATGAACACAAAAACTTGATTGAGTGCTACTGCGCTAATATGATGTTGATTACAATTCTTTGTATACATCTCGACTAGAGTCTAACCTCTCAGACTATATTCGCTTTGTCAAATTAGAGTTAGACAACAGATTAGAAAATAATAAATAATCTTAATAATAATAATAATAATATATAGTATGAAATATGTTAATTTTATTAATATAATTGATATTTTGTGTTTTTTTAATGTAATTATTAATAAGCATGATTAAATTAAAAATATTGTTGATAGACAAAAATTACCACTTCCTTATATTTGAAGTGAACAAAACAAGTACTCTAAAAATATTGATTAAAATATTTGATATATATATACACACACACATAATTAACGAGTAAATAAAAAGGAACGGAGGTGATATACCAATTAATTGCGTAACTTAAAAATGATGGGAGCAAGAAATCCAAATGAGAAGTCGGTGTTCACTTAGCGATGCAGAATGAATTAATGATAGGGGGATGGTGAAAGAGACGTCTTCTTTGTTGGATGTTAATGTGTGTGTGTGTGTGTGTGTGTGTGTGTGAGAGAGAGGCTAAAAAACGAAAACATAGATATTATGCATGTGACAAGAATACAGAATACTACTACACACACGTCAATTACCAACAGAAACAGAAACAGACACGAGATCGATGATGATGATGATAACGTTGCAATGAGTGTGTGTGTGTGTGTCTCTTTTAGTTACAGATCCTAGTGGTCTTAAATGCCTATTTCAAACTTTGATAATGACATTTATTGAATGCGATAAATTCACGAGAAATTCTTCTACCATCTGCTTAGTGGGCCCACTATTTTTTCCCCCCTTCTTCAAGTTCAATTTTTGAGAGTTACAGAAAGGTTTTATGGGAGCATGGTGCCGCTTGGACAAAATCCTATGGCCTCCATCTTCGGCGGCTTCTTGTTCTCAGTAGAGAGTTACGATGTTTTTCACTTCTGATGTTTTTTTGGTTAACCATGGTTTTGTTTAACTCTTTTTTGTGACTTCTACAAATTGAATTTTGAAAAAAAAAAAAAGTGGGTCCATAAAGCTGATATGGACAAAAATGAATGGTACAGAGCAAGTGGCTGACTTGCTCTAAATTCATAGCAGGGTTTAATTAAGATAATAAATGTGCTCCACACTCTTCTGTATTTTTGTAAAAGTGAATTTTAAGACTTGGGTCCCTCCTTATGTGTGTGTTTAATGTTGCAAACATTATTAACTAAAAAAATGTAAATAAAAAATTGAAATTGAAGGGGTAGCAAAATCTTTATAAGACACTTGTTGATTGGGACTTAAGCATCTTAGAAGAGATAAATAATTAAAGAGTTTTTTTTAATAAGTATTTTAAGGATATTTATTAAGATATTTAAAGTAAAAGTATTTTATTGAAAAAGTAACTTTTTAATGTTTTCAATACATTAATCATTCATATTTTTTGTTTTTTCAATAAAACTTTATCACTTTAAATTTTTTAATAATTATCTTTAGAGTACTCGCTAAAAAATTCATAATTAAATAGTAGTGATGATAATTTTGGTAAAAAAATAGATTGAGAGTTATATGTGAAAGAAAAAAAATTCTATTCCCAATTGAAAAATCTGGGGTTACTATTGATTATTATTATTATTATTATTATTATTATTATTATTATTATTGTATTTTATATATATATATATATTGTGATATTGATTGCACTATTTAAGTTTGTTAGAGGGGGAGATCAAAGAATTAAAGGCCTCAAAGTGTGTTCTGACAAATCTCAATTGATAGGATTTTGATTGAACAACATTAATATCATGGGGCCCACTGATATAGTTGTATGCGCATACAAGAAAGGACACGGAAAGAAAAAAAGAAAGAACCAATTGGGATTGCGATTAGGAAATCAATCAAAGAGTGAGGTGGAAGCTTGTTTTTGTCTTAATAAAGGCAATGAAAGCACTCAACATCTATGACGTTTTAGATGTTCATGCCACTGCATGCTAGCTGCATCACCACTCAATCTATCAATATTTTTCAAGGATTAGGTTTATATATATATATATATATAATTTTATGAATTTAATTGATGTATATGCCAATATAAATATTTTTTGACAGAATTATTACTTAAAAAAAAACATTGATTAACCACGGTTTTAACCTAAGCTAATTTATCTAAAACCGTTGCTAATAGTATGTTGCAAAGATCTTTGCGCTAATTATTTAGCAACGGTTTTGAGACCGTTGCAACATTTAGTTTACTACAATTAAACCGTTGCCCATTCGTAATTTTTCCTCGTTAAACCATTGCTAAGTCTTAAACTTACAACAGTTAACCGTGGTTAAATATATTCTTTTTTAGAAAAAAAAAGGTAAAATGCATCCACATTCCTCCAAGTTTGGTGAAATAACATCCCACCCCAAACTATTTGTAAACTAGCATCCCACCCCAAGTCTCTCTCCTTATTGACCACCATGACATTTTTACCCCTGTTACGAGTATTTAAGACTTGTTCTAAGATGTTCCCCGTAACTATGACCTTGAAGTAGTTCCAAGAGCTTGAAAGGTAGTGAACATGAAGTAGTGCACGGTGTCCTTGTCTGGTGGAGGTGGTACTTATAAAAACCACTATGACGCCCAAGTCAGTATATGAATGAATATGGGGTGATGATAGTTAGAGAGCGTACGTACCTGAGCATGAGTATGATTCATGCTTATATATTTATGTGAGGACTGATAATCTTCTAGCCGTTATGAAGCATCTGTAACCGTCTCTGAGCTCATCATGGAGCTAATTATGAATTATGCATATAATTATGTCTATGAAGTCTCTTGTACGTTATGACAATTATACTGGAAGATATTAAACGTTCGAATAACTCTGAGAGGTTATAGAGTTTTAGGTTTAACGGGGTCGAGTACTCATGATATGTCAGAATCAAATAGATGAAGACTATCTTAGAACCATGACATGCATCTCGGGCTTGAAATCGGACTGTAACATAAGCCCCTAAGTTGATGTCTGAAGTAAGTCACATGTCGAGTGTCTTTTGAATTACGAAAAGGATTTTCGACTTGTAGTGTTGATTTCGTCGTTTCTCGCCTATTGAGATTCCTTTATCGTGGGTTGGATCACCATGTTATTGTATAAAGTTACCATGACTTTATGAGGAGGACAAAGCGTTGAATTGACAGCTCTAGGCGTAGCAGACCTATGATCTTCCTATTTCATCCCTAATATATAGCATTGTGTTTTTACAACTCTGTCCCTACCTTTTCATATTTTCCGCATATTAAAAGAGAGAGGTTTTAAAACCCACGTCATTTATTCCATCTCCCTTAATTGTTCCTCTTATTCTTTGTTTGCTACCGTTCATCTTCTTCTTTATTTTTTTTCTTCCTCCATTTTTTACTTTCTTCTAAGGCTCCTTCTTCTTCTTCCATTTCGTGGGTGCTTATCAGTGAGCGAGGAAATTTGTTGCTTTGCCTCTACGTAATCCAATCTAGTACCTTCGGTCCTAAATATTATAAGGTAAGCCAACTCTTCCCCTTCTGCATTTCTGATTTGGAATTTATGTGCACATTTCTGGGAATTTGGATTTTAGCAATATTGTAGGTTTTATGCTATAGACCCATGAGAGTATTTGAAGCAATTGAATTTTTGGGGTTTATTTGTTGTATCTTGTGATGATTCTGTAGAGGTTTCTGGGATTTTGGGAGATATGTATGTATAGGGTAGGCTTTGTATATGATTTATTGATTGCACGTTTGGTAGCGATTCTATCTTCAGAGATGATTATGGGTGCCGTCAAGGAATGATTTCCGGCAAGAGATTTTTGTAAATCCCTTTTAGGACAAAAGTGGTGGCGTTGTCTGTGACTCATTGCCCATAAAATTTTCTTTGGGGGAACGATAGGGTCTTGTGTATTGTACGTTTATGTAATATTTTGGCATTTTCACGCCCCAAACCAAGAGTGATTGCACGTAGGGACACTATCCCTACGGAAGCTTTATCATGGTTGAAACTACTGTTCACACAAATTAATATAACTAATTTAACTGTATTTTAAACTACTTCTTATTACAACTGAAAACATAAAATTTGTCTATACATGCATGACTGAATATAAGCTATCTAACTAAGTGTAACGTCGAAAGACCTTGCCTATGACTCATTGGAGTAACTACTAACTGTCATACTGATTTATCCCCTATAAAGTGGAGCTTATCATTGACTCGAAGATTGGTACTGCCATTGTACTAAAGGATCAACTCCAGAATCCTCACATGTCAACAAATAGATGAGGGGTGAGCTCATCACTCAATGGCGGGTACCTCAAGACCACTCGCATAGCACATACTGAAACATGTTTAATAATAAAAGAATATTTGGATGATACATGTATAAGAGTACTAACATGACATATACATTCTAAAAGCATACTGAGATAAACGGAAATACTGTTATCAAATAACTTATACAAACATTGGTGCTATGCTATAGAGAACAATATCATTACTAAGTTTGCTAAGTTGTATGTGAGGTCTTATGGTGTATCTGGATAACCTGCCTAGCTGAATGATGGTGTAACGTGGATCACTGATAACTGAACTGACATGCCATACATGGTACTAACACTTGATCTATCCGCCACTAACTGAGGGATCGAGGAGAGAGAAGTCTCAACCTCGGCCAAGGAGGAACAAGTCCAACCTTGCTTTGCCAGGATGAATCCTTGTAGTATTGGGTACGTTGAACCCATAAGCTACACTAAGAATCTGTGGGTATGCTAAACCTATATCTAAGACTGACCAAATATGCTGAACTCATGCCAACAAGGAAAATAGATGTGGGGACTTATGTTGTATTAGGGCTATTCGTCTAGGCTATACTGGGTCACAACTATAACACATTACACACAAACCACCTTAGCAACTACCGACATTCTATTTATCTAACGTGATCCTATTCAACCACTAATTTGGCTATCCACTATTTTATCTGAGTTACTAGATCTATCGAGGGCTTGAACTACCTGAGTTATCTAGGTCACTGTATTTATTATCCTAATGTCTACATGCCATGCTGGGGTTATTAATTATATTAATTATTAGGTCTAGTTCTGTTACTAAGCTACTTACTTATCTGAACTACTATAACTGAATAACCTAGTGAGGTTGAGGACTTCAGCTTGCGTCACCTATCGTCGACTGGATGAAGACTGATGGGTGATTGTTAGTTACTTTAATTGACTGTATCAGTTGATTAGGCTGAATACCTTGGCTGGTTGTACTATCTAAGTAGTTTGGCACCTTATGCTAGTTTAACCACTTGCACTAGGGCTGGCAACTCTAACCTCCATTGCTATCTGTTATGGCTACATTGGCTATGATCTTGTGGTAATTGACTACCTTAGGATGGTTATACTGATTGATGGTTCCTATAATGACTCTACCTTATCATCACTGACTGGCTGACCTAGCTTTACTGACTATAGTAACTAGCTAGTCTAACCCCTGATGCTATGGCTAAGCCTATGGTTTTGTTTAGTACTTTATTATGGTTACACCGTCTAACTATGCGATTACTACTTCATCATGATCATTAGCTATACTAGGACGATGCACTGACTAAATGCTACGTAATTGACATGACTTGGTTGGTTAACTGTCCTACAACTATTATTGGCTAGTTGCTACATCTTTACTGACTAACTATTGGGGGCTAAGGCGGGTACTACTATGCTGGCTATCCTATTTTGGGTAACTACTAATGGACATGGCTTGGCCGGTTAACTACCCTATGGTTATCACGGGTTCATGACTTTTATGCTCAACTAGATGCTATCTCTGTATTGTCTAACTGATGGGGGTATTGGTAAGTACTATTGTTCTCGCTAACTACCTTGTTAGAGTTGACTATGGGCTGCTAGATAACCACTAATGGTTATTTGATCTCGAGAGAGGCTAATGACTAGTGACCCCAACCATTAATTAGCTCAATAATTAACTGTTTAACAACTATATTAGGATAATTATGTGGATTTGTTTATGAGTCCACCTGAGTCTAGAGTAGGTGAATCATTAGCCCTAATTTTCCTCATCTATTGCTTTTCTTATTTGATTTAATTGTTATTTTATCTTTATTGTTATAATTCTATCATCTTCTTTACCTTCATAATTGATTCAATTTAGCAGTTTGTCAATTAGAACCGAGTGTGTAATATTATCCCTGTGGGTTCGATAACTTGAATTTAAATACTCATTATTACTTGCTGTAACTAGTGCACTTGCTAGCATCTAAGAGCATCAAGTATCACAATACACTTCAGGTAACGATTTTTAAGGGTTAAATTAGTCCATAATATTGGACACTAAAAGGAAGTTATTCCTTCAAATCCTTTTTATATTATTGTATAGATTACTACATACCAAAATGTATTAAATACTCATAAAGATTAATATAATTAGTTTACATTTAATACATTTTTCTTTTGCACATAGATAATTGTATCTTTATTCCTTCATTATATATAAAGTGCATACATTATTTTTAAATATGTAACATGAAACTACTTGGATCTACATTGTACAAAAGTTAACATAAAATGTTAAGAGATAACTATCAATTTTACCTACCACAAAAACGCAAATTGCCATCATAATTACTGTAAGATTTTATCTGATGGTAATTTTTTAAATTTGTCGCCAGATTATTTTTATTTACCCTGAAAAAATCTCACGCAAATGATAAAAATGAATTCTTGCTAACCATTACTATGGAACAAGTTGGCTCCAAACCATTACCGTGGATTTTAATCCCATGATAATATTTCATTTATTATTATTATTTTTTTAAATATATTACAGTGAGATTAATTCTACAGTAACAATTATTTTAATTTTACTTTTTTTTTCAAATATATTATCGTGGGATACATCTCATGATAATATATATTTGTTTTTTTTTATTGTTTTTCTTCAACAATAGACGTGAGAAAATTTGATTTTAAAAAAAATATATTTTTTAAATTATCGTCAGATGGGAATCCTTTCAGTACCTTAATTTTTATAAGAGTATCGGTACCTCTTTATATTTCAACGCTCATGATATGTTTTCAGGTTTAAAATAGTAAATAATTAGAGTTAGTAGGACACATGATTAATTCTTAATCACAGATAATCATAAGGTATCTATACCCTTGAACTTGATGGAGTACTAGAGTAAGACCCTTTCTTATCATGTACCAAAATGTAATCAATCTTCATAAAGATTAATATAATTGATTTACTTTCAATACAACTTTATTTTCCACATAGACAATTATATCCTTATTCCTTCATAATATAAAAGAGCACAAATTATTTTAGGATATGTAAAATGGAAATTTGGAATTACATTATAAAAAAATGGTAAACATAAATGTTAAAAGATATCAATTTTAAGTAACATTCTAATTGTAATTAATTTAAGAGTCAATAACTAAAATTTGAAGGAAAAAAAACTGAAGAAAGAAGCTCAATATTTACATTAATTGCACCATTAAAACACAATAATGTGTAGTGATTTAGTGGTTGGAGTGCAGACTTCTAACCTCAAGGTGCTGAGTTCAAATTTCATTGAGCTCAAAATATATATGAATCAATGCTTATGATATAAAAACATGTGAAGTACATCAAATTGCACAAAAATGTGTGGATAGGGTTAATATTTTTATTTCTAAAACATGATAGGTTTTTATTCAATAAGTTGAGAGTAAGATTAGATCTCAATTTGTTATCTAAATAACATTTAGCCAACAAAAAAATGGGTGGCGTAATTAATTAATTTTTTTATAATGGTTAATTAATATGATTAATTTCAATTAAATAAATTTATAAATTAAATATAATGTTTGAAATTAAATTTAGAAAAATAGAATTTAAATTTATTTTGAAATCAATTAATATGTTTTGTATATATTGGATATTGGTTGAAATAAGTAAAAATATGAATTGGTTTTCCTGAAATGAGTTATTATATAAAAAAAATTGAATTATGTAATATTTACCTTTGTTAAGATTATTTTAATTTATTTTAAGCACTCATAAATTTAGAAGATATATATGATCACAATTTTATAGTGTAAGAAAAAACAATTTACTAATTATGATATTTTATATTAATAAAGTAAGAAAATACTTTAGAAGTTGAGATGTTGTGTTGAAAATATGAGTTGTACTTATTTGTGATGTATGTTTAATCTCTAGTATGCATAATAAAATATTGCATATAAGAAATAGATTAAAGAAATATGTATTGTGCTACATATAGTATATTAAGTATTATGAACGGTAAGTGACTTGAAAAATTCTATGTAGTGATTAGAGATTCTGCAGTGAATCCCACCAAGCTAAAAAATCAAAATATTAAAGAATGATTAGTAATATATTGTTCTAAGTACTATTAAAAGAAAATATGAAAATAACACATAGATAATATTTAAGTATCATCTTGTCGATATCAATTATATTGAGAGTTTGCTTTAGGTATTGTTTACTAAATTGAGTTGTCTATAATCGGATAACTCGAACATGATGTTATATGTTTCGGCCATTGTTTTAAAGTGGTTATTGATTAAAAAAATATATAAATTTTAATTGATGATATATGAGACTTATATGATACATTTGTTATATGATACATTTTCCTTACCTAAAATTTGATATAATTGAATAATATTTATATCATCATTATATGATACACTTAATATATAAACTTAATTGAATTATTTATATGACATGCTTATCATACGTTTTCCTTATCCTAAACATCTTTAATTTAATACATTTTGTGCTTGTTGATTGATTTTTTTTTTATTTGAGCGAAATAAATATAATAATTTTTTTATTTATAATGATTAATAATGATAATAATAATGATTAAATTCGTAAAATTTGTTTATCTAATTTAATTAATAATATTTGATTTTTAATTAATAAAAAACATAAAATAAATAAATAAAAAATGCTTATGATTTGAAATACTGCTCATTGAAGATGATTTTATTTAAAGTAATAACTCGTCTTTAGCATATTTAGTAATGATTAAATATTATTTTATTCGTAAATATAATCTATTAAATTTTTTCTTCTAATTTTACTCTATTCCAAACCTACTCCAAAGTATTTAATGCCGCAAAGTCGTTTTGCTTTACTTGTTTATTTATTTATTTATTGTTTAAATGCTTGTTGTCTAGTAAAAATGATCTCAACAGACAAATCATAGTACCCCGGTGGATTGCTGTCTAGGAAAAGACAGATATCTATATATGTGACACTACTTTTTGGTGAGGTCCACTTGGGAAAAGAAAAAAAAGGGGGGGGGGGGTTGTGCACTTGGTGACGTTGTGGAGAGACACTACTATATAAACATATATTATAGTACACAATTACACATTATCAAAATTCAGAATTCAGAACGCAATTGACAACTTAGGCAAATATCTACCTCAATTGATGGCTATGGATTTTAATTTCCATATGCTAGCTAGCTTTTTGATGATGCCCCCACTCAGAAATCGTGAGGTCTATTCAATTCCTCTTAAAATTGTGTGTATAGGGGCCCAAATATATATTATAATGTGATGGACGATTGATGCAGATCTACAAGTGTGTATATATATATATATATACCAAAGTTTTTTTTTTTCTAAAGAAATATGATATTATCTATTAGTAAGGAATAAAGAACCTCCTTTATGCAATGAAGTATCATATCAAGATACAAAGTGGTAGAATTTGAATGACCACAAATCCACCAAGCCATAGAACATGAAGGGATTCGCTTGCTATAGCAATATATAGTCTCTTGTGTTGATTGAGAGAAAGTCATAATATTCTGAGATCTCTTGTGTTGATTTTGCTCCTTTATATATAGTCTTATTTTTCAAATTTTCAATTCACGCAATGCAGAAGATAAATAAATAAATAAATAAAACAAAAGGTCTTCATATTTGATTTGAACTAGTCTAGTCACGTGTTAATAGGCTTCTTTCTTAAAGTGTGTCTAGGGCGGTCAAAACGGGCAGGCCCGCCCGTTTATGGTTCGTTCGTTTAGGCCCGCCGGTCTAAATAAGCCGGACAAAAAATATACATATTTTTAGGATCCGGCTCGTTTATAGTCGGTCTGTGGGCCTAAACGGGCCGCGCCGCTAGTCCGTTTATTTTTTTTTTAAAATTAAAAAAACTTCCAAAAAAAATCAAAAAAAATTATTTAAAAAATAAAAAAATTCACTGGCTCACGGGCCGGTCCGTGGGCCAAACGGGTGGGCTTAAACGGGACGGTCCAATTTTTTTTCAAATTTTTGCGGACCTATTTTTTACACGTAAAGTCCGTCCATTTAACCAGGTAAACGGACCGAGCCCATTTTGACAGCCCTACGTCTAAGTGTGTCACAGAAAGTGGCTGATTAGCCTCAGATATGTTGTAACAAGAGAGAATATGTCATATAGTCACTGCTTAATTATTCATGGTTTATGGTATTGGATTCTTGCAACAAATTAATACATGTAGCTATGCAATTTGCATATATTAGAAGTGCTTTTTTAAGCCTGCTTTATTGGATCAGTATGAATAAATGCCTTTGCCAGTCAGAAAATGGTGTCTTATTTTATTTTTTAATTTTTTTCAATAAGACTTTTAACATGCATGTTCTGCTCATAATGCATGACCAGAACATATTCAGAAGAAAGACATCAATGCTTGACTTATGTAGCAATTATTCAATTATTTCATGTGCATGATGTGTCAAAAGTTATTAGAGGTCTTTTTCCCTTGGAATGGGTTTGGCCAAACCTGCCATTTTCAACTTTGAGTCTTTTTTTTTAAAAAAAAAATCCATTATTGTCTCTTTTTATGGTTGCATGTGTTAGGACTTAGGGATGAATTGCCATTATTATTGAATCTTTATATAAGTGAGAAGTTTGTTACCTTTTGGATTCATGGACTCAACATCAATCACACGGAGGGGGGGGGGGCGGTTGTATTTAACAAAAAAATTTACTCCGTTAAAGTAAACTTTTAATTTAATAGTTCAATTATACTTGTTAAAGTAAACGTTAGTTTGGTTACTGTGATCATAAACATACTTGCGGTAATGTTAAAATACATTAATTTAAGAATATGTTATTCTCTCCATTTTAAAATAAGTAACCAAATTTATGCAACACAAGAATTAAGAAAAACATAAATTTTATTGTTATTATAAAAAAAAATTTGAATTTATAATATTATCCTTATTTAATTTTACTATTGTATTTAATTATGATAATGGTCGTTAATATTATTTAATAGGAGGGCTTCCCTTCAACTATCTCCTTATTAATGGTTGCTTAATAAATAAAAGTATTGTTGAAATGTTATATTAACATGAGAGATGGACAAATAATTTAAAATTTAAAATTGAAAATTTTTAATAAATATTATGAAACCGATGGAGTAATTTAGGGTTTTAAATTTAGGGTTTTAAATTCTAATGAATTTCTCGATTGTTTGTGGAAATAGTAGTTTTGAGTATTCTATACTTGGATTCTCCACTTGAATTAATTAATATAAAAAAGAGAGAAGATTATGATCAGTAAGTTTCATGGTTGAGTATACCAAGAAAATTTTCGAAAATGAGATTTAAATGGGGGCAATTTATGCCACCCAATTAGCATGGAAAAGAGTGGTTGGTGTAGCTTATGGCACCAATTAAAGGAAAAGTACTGAGAAAGTAAGAATGCTCTGCAGCCTGTTCAAGTCACACCATTTTGCATTTGGACCAACCAATAAAATAATCATATCAAGGTGTTTCTGCAAAAAAAAATTATGTTTAGAGATAGTTACAATAAGATTTATGAAATTAAAAAATAAGTAGATATATCTTGAATAAAATTAATATGAATCAAATTTATTATGAATGTGCATAAATATAAAATGCTAAAGTTAAGCATAAAAATTCTTGTATAAATATAGGGTGTGTTTGTTTGAGTGTTTTCTTAGAAACAGAAACAAAAAATTATTTTGTATTTGGATGAAATTATAAAAATATTTATTTTTAGAATCAAAATTTGTTAAATTGCTTTGATGTAATGAATATAAAAAGTACTTTTTATATAAAATTACAATTGACAACATAAAAACTCACTTATAAAAAATGTGTTTGAATAGAAAATTTTAATTTTTTACATAATAAATTTTATTGTTAAAAAAAGAAAGTTACTTTATATTATTTTTTAATTAAAATTAATTTAATTACATGTATTATTAATAAAAATAAATTTTAATAAAATAAAAATATATCAATATTTAAGCAAGAAAAAAAGAAATGCTTTAAATAATTAATATAAAAGATAGAGAAAGGAGAGTGAATTGATTTTTTGAGAATTTTATAAGATTCTTGAAAATATATTAGAGATTACATTAGTTTCTAGATCTTAGAGCATGCTATATCTCTCTTTTATTACTTTTAATTCTAACAAAAACAAATAGAGATTTGCTTCTTAAACTAAACAGAAAAATTGATTATTTTTTACTTGTATTTTTTTAAAAAGCACAAACAAACAATACAAAAGCTAATAAAAGTATTTTTCTATAAAAATAAGTACTTCTCCCCTCTCCATAGGGCTAATAAACGCACCCATTGCCAATCAATCACAAAATACACCAATACCATTCTCCCTCGAGTGGTGCTACGTGTAGATCAAATATTATATCAACCTACATCCACTATTGTTTTAAATGCACATTTGACTCACTACTAATAAAATAACTGTTTCTCACTTACCTATTAATTATGAATATTTTTACATATAATATTATGTTACGTTGACATTCATTTTATTGTACACATAGACTTTTTCTTCTCTCCCTCACGTTCCAAATCACATAAAAATGAATGCAACTTTTTAAGTGGGGAAGAGTTCAAAGTAGGAACTGCTGCTAGTGCTTGTAAATAGTGCTATTTAGTACTTTTGAGATTTAGAGAACATGCACATAACCACCACCATCACCTAAAAATGACCATTGCATGTGTAAACGGATGCATAATGAAGAAATCGGGTGTTCCTTGTGTGATCAAAAGTTGCTTCACAATGTGAAGAAACAGTGGATATCTAAAAAGGGGTCACCATTGAATCACGTTTATGAATATAAATTACAATTACAAAAAATATTTAAAATGACATGTTGCTGATGTAAGTGGATATTTAAACTGTTGCTGATGTAACAAGATATGTTTGAATGACATGCATAAAAATGATCTCAAGTAAGGCTAAACAATTTTAAAGGTGAATTCTTGACATTGACTCGTGCATTTAATTCTTGTGCTAGCTAGGTCAATTGGCTCAATGTCTAAATCTGAATAATCAAAGCTAGGCCCCAACCCCCTCATATGATTTGTTTCATCATAAAAATAAGTAGAACTTTCAATGTAGTGCAATGGTCCATGGGGGCCATTTATTAAGGGTACGTATAAGCAAAATTATTTGTAAATGTTTGGCCAATGCTTTAATTTTAGCTTTTCACAGTTTGTTAAAAGAGATTAATTTTTAAAATGTATAAGCAAGACCAATTGTTTACTCTCTTCTAGCGTGCATATTCTAGGAGCTTTTGCAATGATCAGTTCATGTTAGTTTTATTTGATAACGCACCTTCATAAAATTTCATTTTCATTTATATAATGTATGAATTGATCCTACATTTCTTTTTAGTTTCTATACATGTTTTTTTCTAATACATACACTACAACTTTGAGTTCCTTTCTTAAAGCACTGATTCTGATGAGCATGGATGTTCTAAGTACAACTGCAAACACAGAGGTTCACAACTCATTGACTTGATAGGGGTAATAAGCGGGGGCTGCTCCCACTGCTTAGTGTCAGCCGGGATCCATAAGGCGGCTTCCTTGCTTGTGCCGGTCTCCGGAAGGGATCGAAAGTAGGCAGTTATCTCCCACCTGCAGTCTGTTTTTAGAGATGAATCAAAAAAGTTTAAACTTGGGTTTCGCTCTGTAAACTACATACCAAAGAACAAAATTCAGCACATATGGTTTACAAATGCATCAAACCACATTTCCACTTGATTAAAAAATAGCAATGTTTAGGAACTGAACATGATATGATAAAGTATAGGCATGCCAGTGTGCAGATTGTGTCTTATTGTATGTGTATGTGCACCCTGGCATGTTCATACATAGACGAGGGAGAGGGATTACGCAAATTTATGAGTAAATAACCAAGTCGGTTCTAACATTTTCATTTTAACATCAACTTAGTTCTGAAAAAAAATTTGACAGCAATTTAGTCTTAGCCTTTCAAAATTTGTCACCAATTTAGTCTGACCATTAAATTTCGCTAATTTTTCTCACATAACGATCGGATTAAATTGACGTTAATTTTTTTTTCCAAGAACAAATTGATGTCAAGATGAAAATGTTAAGATCAAATTGATTATTTACTCAGTTTACAACAAAAAGAGCACGGGATTGAGTCAGAAAAGAAACAACGAAACAAGAAACATAATTATGTGCTGCATCGCATGACTATACCGACATTTACCTGGAGGAAGCACCTTAGTGAGAGACTCTGAGATTGGTAGCTTGGTCAGGAATGATCTGAGAGAGAACTCAAGGTCAACCTCTTCCGCTGCCGAACCATGCGAATGGTTCATTGCCAGCTTGAATACAAACTTCTCCAGCGGAACATTGTCGCCGTTGAAGAAAATGACAGCTACTCTTTCCACCATTCCCTAGTAAATGGAAGACGGGTAGGGCTAAAAATCAGTATACCATAAGAAAGCAATTGCAAGGAAAGTTGGTAGTGACTGGAAGCTGTGCTTATAAAAGCATACATAACATCTCTCAGAAAAATCACAACAAGTGAATATTTAATGGATCATGTCGAAACAGTGTTTCAGAGGTTTTTTTTTTCCCCAACAAAATGTTATTCATACGTTGAGCACAATCAAAATCAATGAAGTAACCAACGGGATAATTAGGAATTGCATTTCATGAGAACTCATTGCAAAAACTAGCATTTTGTGTTTCTGACTTGCTTGGAACTTGGAAGGACTTGAGGCATGAAAGTTGAGGAAAGAAGCGAAAGTGCAATAATTAGAAACTAACAGCACAATCGCTAGCTAATCAACAAAATTACAGTTGATCAAGTGATAAAAACATTCTAAACATAAAATAAAATGTTTAGATTCTAACAGAGCCCTTCATTCTGTGACAACAAAAAGGCCGACAATCTTCTACATAGAAATATAGATGACATATAAAGCATAGTTCTCACTTGTCAATAATGATGACACACGAAATAAGAGAAATCTAATGTATCACAACCTTCAATGGCTTCAAACACATATACAATACAGACACATATAAGCTTATTATCCACCAAATGAACTCAATATAAATTACACATAAAATGCAAAGATTCCAAAAGTGTAAACTTAGGTGCATGATGTAACCTACAATCTCAAAACATACAACTTCTAAATTACTAAGTTTTGGTAAAAAGAACGGAATTGCTTTGTTTGAAACCAAATGTCCTTATTTGCATTCAAACAATAGCAATATCAAGGGTGTTTATCATAATATACAACAAAGCCTTGTGTCACTAGGTGGCCTTGTGCCACTAGGTGGGGTTTGGATACATGGATCAAATGATGTTATTGCCTTCTACGTGGTTTATAAACAAGCCATTAAAGTCATTACTTTCAATCATTTCTTCTATAGTTTTTTTGGTCTCCCTCCACCTCTATCTATAGGCAATCTTCCATCTAATTTACTCTTGCTACTGAGACTTCTTTGTTTGGACTTTGGATGCGGAGAGAAAAAGTGATGAAAGAAAATAAAGAGAGAGAAAACGAGGAGGAAAAAATGTTTTCTCTCCTAGTGTTTTGTTGAGCAGAAAAGTGAGAGGAAAGAAAATGGAATTGTGTTTAAATGACTTTTACGTTTGTTGTCATTTTTGAATAAAGACAAGATAATAGGGATAAAATTGTATTTTCATAATACAAACACGTCATCTCCCATTTCCTCGATAAAAAGTTTTGGGGTGGGATCTACCATAATTTTCTCTTCCCCACAATTTTCACGTGTTCCAAACAAGAGAAAACGCCCCTAATCCACTCATTGTTTTTCTCCTCCATTTCCTTTCCTCCCTCTTCCTATCTGTTTAAGCAAAAGCTTAAGGTGGGATTTTACCATCTTTTGTACAATAGACGCTGCCTAAACTTTCTCTTAATGCAATCATTCCTATTCCAATCTTGTCTGATGTATCTCATCTATTGCCACATTCACATCTTTGCAACATTTAGTTTATTCTCTCAATAGTTTTTTACTGCCCAACATTTAATTCTACTATATAATATTATAGGTCCTATACCTATGACATAAAATTTTCCCTTAAACTAAAGTGGTACTTTCCTATCACAAATAACCTCAGAATCACTTTTCCATTTCATCTACCTAGACTGAATCCTTTGGTTTACATTTCCCTTTATTTCTTTGTCATTTTGAATGATGGGATGGAATTTATCATAATATAATCAACAAAAAGAATTGGTGCAGTTAGTTTGTAGCTAAAGATTTCACCTTAAAAACAATAGAATGACTGAAATCTATTGTATGGTCTCAAGAACAAGTGTTGAATAAACCTCACATACATTGCATACATACATGTACTAAGCGAAAAAGCAAGGCAGGGGCGGCTCAAAACTGGTCCTCACACCTTAACTGAGTTCAAGAAAAAGCTTGTCCACAACAAATATGATCATCTCTATGCAAGGATGCTGGGGTCACAAGTTAAGCTGAGGAATGTGGAGGACGGTTAAGTTTATTACTGATCTAATGGTGACCTGACCACAACAAAGTGCCTTTTTTTTATGTGGAAATCCTGACCAGACGTTCAAACCCGTTCAACATTGATAAGTAGGGACAAGACAAACACTCAACCAGGATGTTGCAGATGCAGGACATTCAGCCAATGAATCAGGCATAGCAGCTGAACCTTTGGCTGCAAATTAGAAACTAAAAAACATAATCAGAGACTCGTCACATGGTGCAGAACATTTCTGGTTAACGAGTTTGTTGTCTGCAAGGAAATGGATTGTGAGGCCCGTTTATTCAAAATACTGGCATACAGGTACCAAAACTCAGAAGGTTGCCTTCATCACTGTCATGCAGGAAAGGAGCAGGAGTTTAATGATAGTAAATTTGAGATGGTGGTGGTTGATTTAACGCCATAGCTAACGGAAAAAGAATGCCACTACGATATGCCACATTAACCAAATTTCATGTCTGCATATTTTATACATTGAAAACACCTAAAAGAATCGAACCATGTTATTACACAAATCAAAACTGAAGCCTATACTAGTGCAAATGATTAATTTATCTTCTACGTTACAACAAACAACACACCCTTTGCTTCAAAGGACACTATCAATTTTCCGGAAGCCACTAACTAAAATTTCAAAGATGATACTGAACATCCCCCACGCCCCAAAAGTAAGGTTGCCCCAACAAATTCTACAGTGTATAAACAAGCAAGCAAGCAAGTGTAAGAAATAAAAAAACCAAAAAATAAAAAAGAACACCAACCTTTTGTAAAAAGGGAAGAAGCCCAGAGACAGTGGCATGTATGTAATATCTAAGCTGAGGATGGCGTGCCCTTTGAACCACCACATTCATATACCTTCCCCTCTCAAATGCACCTTTAATTTTTTATTTTTTTTTTAAATTTCCAATCAAATTTAAAACAATTCCAATCAAATTATCATACTGTTTGGTTGCCAATAATAACTACAAAAATCAAAGGAAGCAATATAAATAATGAAGAAGAAAAAAAGTAGATTGCTTTTTTTCATTTTCCCAGCAACCAAACTGAACAGAAAAATGAAGTTGAAAAAAAGGAAAAGAATTATTAGCGGGGGATGCAAGAACCAACCAGAAGGATAAACCCCTTTCAGAAAAACAACAGCAGTAATAGCCACTTCCAAAAATTCAACCAAATCCCGAGCTGCTTGGCCTGCAAAATTTTCATACAACAATTGAAGTTTGAATAATAATAATAATTAGTTTGAATAAAAATTGATGCTTTTTTTTCTTTTTGCTTATTTTGAAACCTTGTGGAGTTTGATTCTCCCTGCGCTGCATCGTCATCATCTATAACTTTCTGTGCTGGTGTTGGAATTCAACTCTCTCTCTCTAGCACTCTTCACATTCAAGGAAAGACCCTTTGTTCCAAAAGAGGCCATGAAACTTTCCACAAATTACAAAAGAAGCCACTGACTCGGCCCGAGCTTAATTCGGATCCTATAAATACTTTCCGGGTCTGGTTTTTTTTTTTTTCCTCTCCTTTTATTGGGGCAGGTGAAGTTTCTTCATCTTCTATTCTAGTTCTAGTTGTTGACTCTGCTTCACCCTACCGAATACCAAACTGTGCAAATACTGATTTTTCCAAGTGAAAGGNATATATATATATATATATATATATATATATATATATATTGGGGTGGGGGTGTTGTTGAATTTTGATTTTATCTTTGAAAAATTGAAAACTGAAGGGAAAAGGAAAGTGGAGGAGAAAGGAGGAAGAAGAGGGAGGGCATGTGTGGTGGTTTTAGGGGACATTGGACGCAGCCCTCGAATGCAGTACCATGCTCTTTCACTCGCCAATCAGGTTTTTTTTCCTCCCCAATTTCGTAATTTTTGTTTTGTTTTTTTTGATTTAGTGCTAAATTTAGTGTTATCCATTTGTGCTCGGTGTGATTTTGCCAGAACGTGGATCATAGTAGTAAAAGTGATGTGCTTTCTGAGTAACTCTTGATTTGTACTAAGTTTGATTGCAGATAAACTTATAATTCTGACTGAGAATCAACCATGCATTCATGCTATTGGCTTGTTTGTGTTTTATAGTGAGATCATGGAAAGCAACCAGCTTTAATATCTGGTTGCTTGTTATTTGGTGCCTTGGTTACTGTTATATACATTTCTGAGACCCATTTGATGCTAAAAACATGAACTTTTTGTCCTTTTTTTTTGGGGATTTGCAAAACCCTTGCTGTTGTTATTGCGGTCGTGAAGATTGATTTATAGTTGTTATTGATGTATGTTAACTCTACATGTAATTTTGTTTGGAATGTTCTATCCTGGGCATTACTTTTGTTTTGTTCCAACCACAACAGAATTTCCCTTTTTTACTTTTTTTTATATCATCATCAATCATCATCATCAGTTGACATCCTTCTCCCTCGCCATATGCCAGGACCGAACCAGGAAGCCAATGGTAGGAATTTGATTTCCAAACCAACGTGGCAACTGGGAAACTGGCTCAACAGAATTTCCTTTTTGACTGTTTCAGTTTTATTAATCTGCTGTTCTCTCTTTTACTGACCTGGTTTCGACTTCTCCATTATTCCCTTCGATTCTCTAACTTTGATATCCCATGCTTTCACATGTAGGCATAAGAATGATGTATTTTAACACTATCTAGTTGCAATTTATGAGTTCTGTATAATGATTAAATATTCCAAACATTTTTTAATTTGTAAGCTTATATTGATCTACTGGCTTTTCTAATTGGCATTGCAGGCTTCGCTGGAGGTAGACATTGTTGCGTATGGAGGTACATTTTCTGATATCATATTGTTTATAATGAATCATTAGAGTTAGGTTTTATTAGTATTTTAGTACAGTAACTCACGGAGTTAATTACTAATTTTCATGTACAGCATGAGTAAATTTTCTCATTTAATAATTTCTAACAGGTTCAGAGCCCCATGCTGCACTTCTTGCCAACCCGTCTATTCATATTTACATAATGGTACGTATGTGGACAAACCTTTACAGGTATAGTTATACTATTTTTTCACTATATGTTGATGTAGTTTGGGAACATTCTCAAATTTTCAGAAGCAGTGGCCAGCAGCCCGTCAGAGCCTACCGAATATACTTACACTTTTGTTAAAGCCGTTGGTTCAATTTTTCATGCTTCTTTGGTTCCTTTGTGTAAAGATACCTTCTCCTGATATTTTTATTGTCCAGGTTAGTTTTCTTCCTCCTTTTCTGCCATCCTTATGTAAACTAACTAATTTTATGCTCCACTTGATAGATCCAATGCTACGTGATAAGTTAGTCTTCATGTTGCTAAACACGATCCTGAAAAATGGACGGTTTTGAATCCATGGCCTCATTTTGAAAAGCAGTCCAAATGTCAAGTAAATAATAAAATTATCTTTGTCAAAGAAGTTTGTGTTAGGTCAATTTGGGCTACTACAAGAGAAATTATATGGTGTCTAGCTTTTGCATCTTGCATAGTTGATGTTAAGTACTTTACTCTTTCTACAATTTATTAATCCAATTTCTGGTTAGGTCAACTTTTTAATGATTTAACACCAAATAAGCAAAACAACCTGAGCTTGCTGCAAGTTTTCTTTCATAGTTCCTTTTTTTTTTTTTTTCCATTTTTCTCATTCCTTTGTTTGTACAGAATCCTCCTTCTGTTCCAACGCTGGTGGCAGTAAAATGGGCTAGTTGGTTGAGGAATTCATCAGTTGTCATAGATTGGCATAATTTTGGATATACTCTTCTTGCTCTGTCCCTGGGAAGAAATAGTCATTTTGTTTCTCTGTATAAATGGTATTAGTTTAGCTTTTTTCAATTTCACATTTGCCGAGATGACGATTCTTTTTGGTATAAAAATGACTTTGCTTTTTCACGATGTCTGCACTTGGCTTCATTTAGGTTTGAAAAACATTATGGGAAAATGGCAGAAGCTTCTCTCTGTGTAACAAGAGCAATGCAGCATGAATTGGCTCAAAACTGGGGAATTAAGTAAGAGGGTCAGCTGAAAGTTCAAAGAAATTGTTTCTGTACCATTAATTGTTTCTGTGAACCGTGAAGCAATCTGATGTATTCTTAATTTTATAGTGCTACGGTTTTGTATGATCAGCCACCTGAATTCTTTCATCCTGCTTCACTGGAGGAGAGGCATAAGGTGAGCTAGTTTTCAGATTGTCTAGTAGCTCTGATTGTTTACTCATCCAGCATACTTAACAATCTCCATGCATAATGCCAATAGCTTATAGCTGTTTTGTAGATTAAATGGGGACTTTTGTCGGCCTCTTGGTATCAGAGATTGTGTAAGTAATGGTAAGGAAGGTCTTACAATCAAGATAGATATATATATATATATATATATATTGATCTTAGTCTTTGTCAGTTGTTTGTTAATATGCTTGCTTTTTACAGGAACTTCATTGATTGGTACCCATGGCCAAAATGAAACTCTTTTTACGACCGAGGCTGGTTCAAACATATATTTGAAGCCAAACCGGCCAGCACTTGTTGTAAGCAGCACGAGCTGGTAAGTTTATCCTATCATGAATTGCATCCATTGGTAGGATTAAATGGAAGATTTTCATGTTTTAATATTCCTTTTTTGTTTTCTTCTTTATTGTAAAACTTGGTGCAGTACAGTTACCGTTTCCATTTGAGATGAAATCATCTTCAGTTGAAGTTGTTAAGCTTGTTCTTTAATCTTTTACAAGTGGCCATTCCCTTTTTTATTCTGCATATTATGACGTAAGTTAGATGGATCTTCGGCGCAGAAAAAAGAAAGAAGGAAAAGAAAAAGAGGGAAATCCTCTCTTGACTAGGATAATCTTAATTTATATTAGTGGGCTATTTTACCAGACTCGACTGATTTATTTCTGACTACTTCTGCCACTTTCAGGACTCCTGATGAAGATTTTAGCATTCTCTTGGAAGCTGCTGTAATGTATGACAGACGCGTTGCTGCAATATTAAGTGAAGATGATTCACTAGATGAGGAGGTTGTCTGGAAAGAAATATCTGATGGAAAAGAATGTTTATATCCCAGACTGTTATTCATCATTACTGGTATAATTTGTCTTTTTCCCTTTTGAAGTATTGGAAATCAAATGGAATATTTCTAATGATGGATCTTCATTGATAAAGGAAAAGGTCCAGAAAAAGAAAAGTATGAAGCGAAAATAAAGCGATTGAAACTAAAACGTGTGGCATTTCGTACTATGTGGCTATCTGCTGAAGATTATCCATTACTGTTAGGTATTTTGTTTGTTCCTTGATTTTGAAAGTTGTCGTGCTCTGTGGTGAATTATTTGATCTTTAACATCTTTGGGTAATTTCAGGATCGGCTGATCTAGGTGTTTGTTTGCATACTTCATCGTCAGGATTAGACCTTCCTATGAAGGTATCCATAGTTATATGTCAATGTACAATACAAACACAGATGCACTGTTATCAAATTTTCTTCATGGTTATTTTGATACCTCCCTTTATATTGTCTAGCCACGTTGCACCTGTAAGCTTCTCAGGCATTAACTGTAAAAAAATATTGTGTTCATTGAGTGGGATTTCCTATATGAGTAATCTTGTGAAAATCATCTTAATGCATCTTCAAAAAACTTAATTTAATTTGGAAATGTACTTCATTAGAATATCTCCATTTGTTCAGTCTAACATTCAATCTTTTCCATATAGTTCATAAAAGAATGCTTTGTGGTAATTATTGTATGCATGTGCGCGGGCTAATATAATCCATTTTTGTTGACGGGTTAAGGCTGCTCATATTTCTTCCAGTTGAGCTGTTTCCACCTTTCCTTTTCCAGTTAATTCTGCACATGGGACGGGCACAGGTTGAATCATGGTTTGAGTTTTTCAAGGCTATTCATATATCATATACACTAGTTATTATTTTTCAGCAGATTTTTTGTCATTTTGACCTTAATTTTTTGTACTATGACGTCAACTTTATGTTTTGAGTCTCATGGTTTAATTTGATGTGATGTTTCAAACAACTATTTGATTCAACCTTTATTTTAATTTTTTTTGTAAATATTTCCTCTTTTGCTGTACCAGATTGTTGATATGTTTGGCTGTGGACTGCCTGTCTGTGCTGTTTCATACTCTTGGTAAGATGTGTACTTCCTCTGGAAATTGCTTTTGATTCTTTCTGGAGTTCGGACAATGTCTTTTTCATTAATTTATTGGTCAAACTTTTTTACTTTGTTGAAGCATTAAAGAACTGGTTAGAGTTGACAAAAATGGTCTTCTTTTCTCTTCATCCTCAGAGCTGGCCGATGAACTTTTGGTAAGTTTTATTAATTTGTACAGAATGCAATATTTGCTAGATGATGCACAACTGTTGCTCTTTTCTATTGTTTTATTTATCTGTTAAACATTCTCGATTCATAATGTTGACAGTTTAGAATCTGAATGTCTAAACTTGTAGCACACTAATTTACTGCCTTGCTGAATCTATGCAGATGCTCTTCAAGGGATTTCCTGATGAATGTGATGCTTTGAAGGTCCTCAATAACGGTGCATTAGATACTGGTTCTTCTGCAAGGTGGACTACTGAATGGGAAGAACATGCAAAGCCACTAATAACCAAGGCAAGTTCATTCTGCTATGCTATGCACTTGTCATACAATATGTGAATTGCAGTTGTTCCTAATAGCCTCTTTGTTTTTTACACTGCTTTGGCCTCTCAACTCAAAATAGGAGCATTTGGATTTTCAGGTTATGTCAAGATTTTGATTTTCTTTTGATTCTTAGAAGACGTCTATAACTGTGCTAACAACAGAAAATTAGATTGATCCGTTGGTTGAATCCGGTGGAAGGTTGATTAGCACCATATATGCTGATTGCATGCAGAATGGTGATGTTTGAGAATTTCCAAGTGAGAGTATCTTCTACAAAATAGGTATGCAGTAAGGTCTCCAATGTTTGTTAATTGTTGACTAGCAGAGTATGAAGTTGTAACGAGATCTTGTTCTCTGAAAAAAAAAAAAAAATAATAGTCTAAAGTTTAGGATTTTTTAAAATTTTTCTTTTAATATGCCTTGACTCTATGATTAGTATTTCAGTAAAAGTGAGGGTGTAATACTAAAGCTTCAAAATTTAATTATCTGTTGTTTTCTGGTGAACTGAGTCCACCTTTTGATAAAGGTACAACTTCTGGATGAAATTCTTAAAAAGCTTTTCTGGGCATATATTTAGTCCTCCTCAACTATTATTGCCTCAATCCATCAGGTCAATTAGTCGTGGCCTTTTGTAACAAATTCAATGTGTATATGAGTGAATAAATTTTGATTTGGAGTTGAAAACCATGGACTTGGTCTTCTGCAGTTTCTGTATTGGCAGACAAGATTGTGAATTTGCTTGAGGAATTAAAATCATCAGCACTGAATTTATACACTAGAAATAGTTACATTCTATAATTACGAGAAACAAAATTGGAACGATATCCTAATCACATCACTAGGAAGAAATAGAACAAATTGGATATCTAACCAAATATTTTGACATAAACAAAACCATACATGAAAAAAAAAAATAGAAACACAAACTACAGCTGTATTTAAAATCATTAAAAACTTAAGTAGGAAAAAAAACAAAAGAAAGGAAGGGAAAGACAATGCAATTATACAGAATATGTTTATAAGATAACTAATTGATACTTCAAAGCCTGTCCTCAAAGTCAGAGAGAGTCATCATTTGTTCCTTCAAGCCTTTTTCCTTTCTTATCTCTGCGACACGCGCAGCAGCAGGTGTCCCAGTTTCTATTGGATCAGAAGGCACCATATCCCAGTGCTTGTATTTCAACCAGATACACGGGCTCAAGAAGCCTTGGCTTTGCTGTCAGCACAGCCGCATAGAAGACCCTTCTAGCAGTTGGAATGATCTGGCCAACCCCTCTGTGAATGGCATTGGCATGAAGAACATCGCAAATCTCGAAGCAGACCCCTCTCATGTTCTCATCAGCCATTGGACCTTCCTTTGATGCTATCTGGAACCCAGCGCAGCAACAACTGAGTCCCTGATTTCTTGCATGTATCTACTACCATGTTTGGTCCAGTGGTCTCAGGGCCAAAGCACCATGTTTTCATTCTTGGCTAAGATCCTTGTCCCAACCGAACTAGTCGGACAGTATCTTAGAACGATTCTTGGGGCCATCCTTTGGTCCAATCTTTCCTTTATCAATGGCCTCTGCCAGCCCGTCCTCTATCGGTCTTGCTTCCATGTGCATCCGGTTGTGTTTGTTAGGTGACTTGCTCATCACGGTACGGCAAGATTCTTGCGGAAGGAAACGATGGGATCAGATTTTGAAATCTCGGTTCCATACATAAAATCATCTTGCAAGTCCTGTCCTTCAGGCAGATTTGGGTGCAGCTCACCTATGGCAGCAATGATATGTTCTCCGGTCTCTGAAATTGTGCAGACCACCATAGGGTTCGGCTTTGCTAAACGCTTGAGGCCTCCAACAAGCTTTGGAAGATCTGATGCAACCTTGCATGTGACAGCAATACTCACCATGGGCGACACAGAAAACTTCATAGCTCGAATAGGGTGGGTGTCGACTTCCTTATCCTTTGTTAAGGTTGCATTCTTGGTAATAAATCAGTCTAACCCCGATATGGCCACTGTATTTCCTCAAGGGACATCATCGACGGTTTCCTGCTTCTTTCCCATCCAGATGACAGTTCTTTGAACGCTTTTCAGATACAGGTCTTTCTTCTCCCCAGAGACATAATTTGTTCCCATAATTCTGACCTTCATACTGGTTGAAACCTTACTGGAGAAGACACGGCCAAAAGCATAGAACCTACCCTTATTAGATGCAGGAATCATCTTCGATACATAAAGCATTAGAGGTCCTTCAGGATCAAGGGGACCCTCGACCCTCTATCTTCAGCCTTGGCAGGGGAGGGAAGATGAATATGGGCACTGCATGCTGGGAGCCAGGTCTGCATAACACGCTTCATTAAAACCTTCCCTGCCAATTCCTTCTCCTAAGTTCACCCCAATCTTTTGCAGAATAGGACAGCTTATCCTTCTGGCCATTCATGCAAAGTTCAATAATCTTCTTGATTGGTTCATAACAGAGCCGAGCTTGCAGCTAGACATGTCCACTTGTTGGAAGCAGAATCATAGAAATTCTCACCCCAAAGCTTGTTCATCGTCATCTTTGCCTCATCAACATTAAACTTGGAAGCATACATCTTGGCAAAGTTGGTCAGTTTAAAACCCCATCCATGCAAACCAGCAGAGATAGCAACTGTCCCCTTTTCAGGATGTACCTGAACATCACCAAGTAGAGCATCTTCGTAGGTTGCCATTATGGCATTTGCACTCAGTAACCCTTTGGAACACTAGGTATGCCTCCTTGGCATCAAGATGTAGCTCAAGGAAACACCTATCCATCTTGTTAACAGTCAAAACATGCCTAATCCTTTCCCCCAGTGTTTGTCTCAGCACAGTTTCTGTTTGCACGCAAACACCTTCAACGCAATCCACCACCATGAGCACTCCATCGTTGATGCGCAGCATGGCTGTGACCACATATGAGAAGTCCACATGGCCAGGGGAGTCAACTAGCTAGGTTTATAAGGTACTCGTTCCCTTCTCGTTCTCCCTGGAAATTCTTTAAATTGCCATCAGTTGTCTCGTAGTAGAGAGAGATGCCAGTCGACTTGATAGTGATACCGCACTCAGCTTCGTCCTGGCGCGTATCTGTCATCCCATCATCTCCTGCAACCTCTTGTGCTATAATACCAGCAGCAGCCACAAGAGAGTCAGTGAGAGTTGATTTTCCTGCATTTCAGAAGCCAATATCATGCTGTGATGCCTATAGGATAGCAGAAAGTAGTGATTGGAAGGGAATATCATGTTGTAAATCACCAGCTCCTTACAATGTCACTGATGGACAAATTGGTTCCTAACAAAATTAAACTATCCTCGAATAATGCTATAAACTGGACACATTGGTCCCTGATTTCAAGTTTAACTAGATACTTGAGTGTCCGATTTATAGCATTGTCAGTACCCTCGAAGAAGCTAATTTATTTTTGACTGAGACTAAGTTGGAGGTTTAATCAATATTTATGAGAGATTAAGTACATTCCAAGTCTATAAATTGGGAGTGAGTATGAAAATCTTTTGCCTTGTATTTTCATGTGAAAATGATGCAAAGTTCGAATGTCATAAATTACTGCTAAACAACATTTTCAACCGTCGGAGGCAAGATAATGACATTACTAGCCCTACACAAGAACATTGCAACTAAAACAATAATCATAGCCTAGAATGCCATACCATGATCAACATGAGCAATAACAGACATTCCGAATATTATGTTTGCGGGCCATAATCCTGCAAAGCTGATCAACTGTGAACTTCACCTGCATATGATAGACCATTTTAGCCAAAGCTTGCTAGAGGAAAAAAGGAAAAAGAAAATCCACCATCTAAAAATAGAAAAGAGAAATCAATCCTAGTAACTCACCATGTTTACAAGTCCTTACTCCCTACAAAGTAGAGAGCTAACTGTGGAAGCATTAACAGTGAACATAGATTAAGTTCCTAGTAACAGCATCATTCTAACAAAGATCCAAACCAAGATAAGTCATATTGATTCACTTATGAAGATCTGACAGAGCAGAAGACACCTGAATGAGAAGGAGGGTATAATAAACAATTAGAAGTTGAGCATGAGAAACCCTCTGCAGTCTCTAAATCATGCCAGAGTGTTTGAGAGAGAGAGAGAGAGAGAGAGAGAGATAGAAGTGGTTGCAACTAAGACACCAACAGCTGCCATTTATAGAACCTGTGTTTCCTTATGATTATGGATTCTCTTTCTTCTAATGAAGAAAAATATAAAAAGTAGTTTAAACTTAAAGCATTAGCGGAAAAGTATATTAATTATATGTTTGGAGAAATTTTTTCCACAAGTCATTTTTATTAAACTTAACTTACTAAGCCGTTCTTATTTAAATTTTAAATTTCACTTAAATTTAAAATAACTTTCATGCATGCCACGGGTATTAAACCAGTAATAATAATACGTTAATTAATTATTGGTCAGCAACTTAGAATCTGTGGTCATAGTTGTGATTCGGAAAGTTGTAGTTTGTTTTGGTAAATTGACCCATCGGAGAAGTTTCTTGCATAGTTGCGCAAGAAAATTGATTTTTGTTTAAAAATTGTTGTGCACAATGTTCGTGTTAATAAATTGAACAAATTATGTTAAGAGTGGTGTTACGTGTACACCAAAATTTTACCAACGTACAACTATCAAAGTATTTTATAGATCTTGCTCACTAATTTATTTTTCCTAAGTCACTAAGTCCTAACATTCTGAACAAACCTCCAAAATCTCATCTCTCCCAAAATCTCATATCTTTTCCTAAATTACTAACCTGTTGATCTTGATTGGAGATAAATTCCTCTTTAAAAACAAAGTCTTTAACTTTATTCTTCCTCCAAACTCAACAAGCCTCAAAGATATGGGCAATCCTTATCTCAAAATTAATCTAGTTGTGGGATCACATGTAAAACTTATACCCCTTGAAATCTTTTAAGTATTTAACAAAATAAATATTGACCATTCTTGAGTCAAGTTTCTTTATATTTGGCGTAAAAGGCATTCTCTTAGTTGGACAACCTCAAATGTTTAAATGTCTTATACTGGCTTTTTCGTTAAATCATAATTCATAAGAGGTTTTGATGACTACTTTAGTTGACACTCTATTAAAGATATAAGTTGCAACTTTTAATGAAAGTATCACTTGATCCATCATACCTACCATGGCATTTATCACCACAGTTAGATGTGATAGCTTTAATGCTTTTGGCAAGTTGATTTTCAACTCAACCCTGAGTAGGTTGAACTCATCTAATGATTGAAACTTTTCATAGAGGAGAAAAAGGAAACCATAACAATATTTGTCTATGAAAACCATTCCATGAAACCAGAGAGAATAGGCACAAAAAACTATATGTACAAGTCCAAAGACTCTCGAAGATTTGTTGACACTTAATCTCTTCATGTTCGCTTGTTTTCCCTTAAAATACTAAACATAGACATAAAAGTTTGTAAAATAAAAGGGATCAACGATTCTCAATGGTTAATTTGCACTTTATACCCCAACAAAACTCATGCAAGGTTAAAAAAGAGTCAATATTATATAAAAGGAAACTATTTGAATTATTAAAAGGGACTAATCCGATTGTTTCTAAATGAATAAGAACAACCAAATTATCCCAAAGTAGAAACCAAACCTAAATTTTGTCTAAAGAAAATAAAATATTTGTCTATTTCAAATCCAAATAATATCACATCTTTAACAACAATTCAAAAGTCCTTATTGTCTCAACTTTCACTAATTTTTTTTATTGGCCCACATAGATAAATCATTCAACATCATTTGGCTTTTGACAACTCAAAAAAAAAATTTATTGCTTAGACACACTTATGTGAGTAGTAGAGCAAAAGAAAACTACACACCAAGTGTGCGTTGATACAATGCTAAATTAACTACAAAACAATCCAAAATCAGAAGTGTGTCTTTCCTTATACATCAAACGTGATGTTTGACACAATCGTTCTTCAAATGCCCATAAATCCAACAAAAGTAACAACTAAATTTCCAATGTTGTTTCTTTCGTGATATACATATTTGGCAGCTTCTTTATCCTTATTCAACATTCTTGTCCTTAAGCTACTGTCAAGTAAGTACTTTCAATCTTTTCTTACTTCAAGAGTTCATCTTCTTACACAAGTGAAAAATGAGCTCATTAAAAGATCATATATCCCTTTGTCAGTTATAACTGACCTTAAACTGAATTTTACTAAAAGAGAAACCCCAAAAATATTTGCACGAGCAATTATCAAATAGCTCTAGCTATAGTGCTTTTAGTTTTGAAGCAAGATGAGACATGTCTATGATGCACTCCCTCATATTTCCTTTTACTTTATGCTTTATTGAAATCACATTCGATGTAATCGAACTTGTTTCAATCATATTGCTTTTGGCAAAGTGTTTTTTTTAAGAAAATTCCTTGGCAATAATAACCCCTTTTCGACATAGTGCCCCTAAATGTTTCTAAAATTCTACAAATCATAATAATGAAACTTATGCAATTTGAACCATCTCACTTCTCAAAGTCATATTGGAAGTTTTATCCCTAAGAGCAACAAGTAGTTCAATCTTTAGCGCAAGTTAGTCTTACTCCTCATTGAAATAAAGTTGAAGTTAACAAATATAACAGAAGTAGAAAAGTAAAACAAAACAATCTGAGGCCTTTAAGAGGAGTCAGTCATTTCTAGAATCAGTAGAAAGTCAGCATATTTTTCTAATTCATGTCCTAATCTTGTTCTTTTCTAGTTGGTTTAGATGGCTTCCAGGTTCATCCGACCTCACCTTAATAGTGCTACAGAGTCACGCAGGTAGGAAGACACTATTTTCATGTATTATTATGCGTATACTCTATTCTAGTTTTGCCTTTAAAATTTGTAAAAGATATATGTGTCGAGGTGTGACTTATGGATTTATTTTATTTATGAAAGGGTTTTAATTAAGTTATTTAATTGTTTTATTAAATAACCGTGTTTTCACAGAAATTATGATCAGAGGCTTGCATAAGGGATCATATATCTCATGCACCTGTCATGACTTTTTGGGTCATGTCAGTTCGTTTCAAGAAGCGATATTTTGGCATATTCACCTCTAGGAATATGTAAATCTCCTAATTAAATAGAAAAATAATTGAGTCATTCACTTTAAAGAATGATCTTTCGACACGTTCACTTCTAAGAATACGTAAATATATTAATTTACCTATAAACTAGAATAACAATAATGCATTCACTTCAAAAAATGACTATCCTTATCAGGTACAATTATCATTCACTAATGAAAATAGATATTACCATTTGAATGTGAACGAGTATTCTCATTCACTTCTAAAAATAATTATATTTTCTTCATTTGTATCTATATCATTCACTTCTGAAAATGATTATATTTTCTTATAATTGGGTTATCATTATCATTCATGGTTATATATTTTTATATATATCGTTGTCATTCACTTCAAAGAATGATTATATTTGTATATTGTTACTATTGTCATTCACTTCCATAAATGGTGTTAAAAGAAAAGATATAAATATAGACATATATTACTTTGATAAAAGCAACTAATAATGGGAGAAAATTTAAAATAGAAAAGCAAATACAAGAAAACGTATACCGTAAAAGCTTAGGTGTTAATAACGTGTTTTGCATAATAATAAGAAAGCAATAAAAATAAAAGAACAAATAAAAAATTCTATCATCAAAAGTTTCAAAAATGTATGATAGATAGAACATCAAAAAGCTTATTTATAAATCGATAAGATAATATATATATATATATATATATATATATATATATATAAAAGAAGTAACAAATTTTATTTAATCAGTTTTTAACTAAATCAAATCCTACCTGACTTAGAATAAGAACATCCATTTGGTAAGAGCAATTTTGTGATCTTACCATCTTAATTATTTCCCTCTGCCTAGTCAAACTTCTCTTTCAATCATTGACCTCTATAAACAAACTTAACACCAATAGCAGACACGCGGACAATAGCCAAAGCAACAGTAACTTAAAGATCCACAGCTACAAGTCTTCTACGAGCCATCACACCACTTGAACGATCAATACCAAGTCTTGCTCCTCACGAAATCTCCAAATTCCGATCAAACCACACCACTTACCTCATCAACAAAAATGATGGTCGCCAAGCTTCAAGATGGGTGAGAGAAGAGATGATTCATCAATTCACGAAATGTTCCCCCCTTACAATCCTCCCTCTTACTGCGTCTCGCGTCTCACGTCTCAGCTAGAATTCACATGCAAATATTTAGGAACAAAGTTCCCATTTGATCAATCACCAAAATCAGCACACAATTATTGTGAAGTGTAAATTTTTAAGCAAAATTCGCATAATAGTCTGACCAAATTCGATGAAATCCCCCCTAAGGATAAAAATACATCAATGCAAAGACAAAATAATACGGACGTACAACAAAGTCACTGACAAAACCACAAAACAAAATTCAAGATACTGAAACTTTAAAACTAAGGTAGAATAGTTTTCCTCAGGTGAAACTCGGCTAATAATACCATAATAAATAGCAGAAAATGATTTAAAGCTTGTCTTCAAACTCGGAGAGTGGAGTCATCTGTTCCTTCAAGCCCTTCCTCTTGCGGATGTCTGTAACAAGCTGTGCAGCTTGTGATCCTGGCTCCAATGGATCCGAGGACATCATATCCCAGTGATCGAAGACACACTGTGGGAAAGCCTGCCCAGATGTTGCGGCCCTCAACGTGCTTGAGAATCCAAAGGACTCAATGACAGGGAGGTATGCCTTGATGTTGTAGAGTGGGGTACCAGGCCTCTGCATCTCCTCAAACACGTGTCCACGCTTCTGGTTGAGAACACTGTAGATACCTCCAAGAGCATTCTCAGGGGCCTGGATCTCCACAAGGTATACAGGCTCAAGAAGCCTGGGCTTGGCAGTCAACTGGGAAGCATAGAAGACCCTCCTAGCAGTGGGAATGATCTGGCCACCACCTCTGTGGATAGCATCAGCATGGAGGACGACATCACACACTTCGAAGCAGACGGCTCTCATGTTTTCTTCAGCCAAAGCACCTTCTTTTGAAGCCCACTGGAACCCAGCAACCACAGAGTCCTTGATTTCATTCAAGTACTGAACTCCCTTACACATATCAACCACCATGTTGGGTCCAAGGGTCTCAGGTCCAAAACACCAGATTTTCTTGGCAAGATCCTTGTCCCAACCAAACTCCTCCGCCAAGATCTTGGAACGGATTTTGGGGTCATCCCTTGGTCCAATCCTGCCATCATCAATGGCCTCTGCAAGACCATCCTCCAATGGCCTAGCTTCCATGTAAAGACGGTTGTGCTTGTTGGGTGACTTGCTCATCACAACGCGGCATGATCTCTCTAGGACAGTCTCACGGAATGACACAACTGGGTCAGACTTAATAATCTCAGCACCACCCATGAAGTCATCCTGCAAGTCCTTCAAACAGATTTCCAGATGAAGCTCTCCAGCACCAGCAACAATGTGCTCTCCTGACTCCTCAATAGTACAAACAACCATAGGATCTGACTTGGCCAACCGTTTCAGTCCTTCAACAAGCTTAGGAAGATCTGAAGCAACCTTGCACTGAACGGCAACACGAACCACAGGAGATACAGAAAACTTCATTGCACGAATGGGGTGGGCATCAACTTCCTTCTCATTTGTCAAAGTAGCATTCTTGGTTATAAATTGATCCAAACCAACCAGGGCAACTGTGTTACCACAAGGCACATCCTCCACTGTTTCCTGTTTCTTTCCCATCCAGATAACAGTTCTTTGCACACTTTTTGTATACAGGTCCTTCTTCTCCCCAGGAACGTAATTTGGCCCCATAATTCTAACCTTCAAACCAGTTGACACCCTACCAGCAAAAACACGGCCAAACGCAAAAAACCTACCCTTGTCAGATGCTGGAATCATCTTTGAAACATAAAGCATTAGAGGACCATCAGGATCACAGTTTCTAATAGCAGTAGCATATTGATCATCAAGGGGACCCTCATACAAATTCTCAACACGATACTTCTGGGCTGTGTGTGGAGAGGGAAGATGAAATATCATCATTTCTAAGAGTGCAGAACTTGCTGGGAGCCAAGTTTGCATGACACGTTTCATCAATGCTTTACCCATCAAGTCCTTCTCATCAGATTTCATGGTGACACCTAGCTTCGCCAACATAGGCCACAGCTTATCCTTCTGGTCATTCATGCAAGTGTTAATTATTTGCTTGATAGGCTCATAACAGAACTGGACAAACCCACGTTTGCAGGTAGGGGATCCAGTGCTCTTGGTGGTCCATTTCTTTGTGGCGGGATCAAAGAAGTTTTCACCCCAAAGCCTTTCCATCATCTTTGACTCATCAACACCAAATTTCGAGGCATACATTTTAGCAAAGTTCGTCAGAGTGAAAGCCCAGCCATGCAAACCAGCAGAAAAGGCAACTGTTCCTTTCTCTGGGTAGACCATAACATCACCAAGGAGTGGGTCTTCATATGTAGCCATGATCACATTAGCATTCTCAATAACCCTTTGAAATGTTTGATAAGCCTCCTCTCCATCCACCTGGAGCTCAAGGAAGCATCTGTCCATCTTGTTAACAGTCAGAACAGGCCTAATCCTTTCACCCAGGGCCTGTCGCAGCACAGTTTCAGTTTGAACACAAACACCTTCAACACAGTCCACCACCACTAGTGCTCCATCAGTAATGCGAAGAGCAGCAGTAACTTCAGATGAGAAGTCCACGTGCCCAGGGGAGTCGATGAGATTGATGAGATACTCATTCCCATTGCGCTCTCCCTTAAAACTCTTGAGAGAGTCGTCAGTCATTTGATAGTAGAGAGAGATACCAGTAGACTTAATTGTAATACCACGCTCAGCTTCATCTGCACGGGTATCAGTCATGCGGACATCACCTGCTACTTCTTGTGCAATAATACCAGCAGCAGCCACAAGAGAATCGGTGAGAGTTGATTTTCCTGCAATTGGATAGCCATATAATAGCAAAATTCAGATACTCAAACTGTATAATATGACAAAACATTACAATTTAACTCTGATGAACAGTAAAACAGTAGGCATCAAAATTAGTTTGATGTTCTCATCGTAAGAATGCAAAATATCAACACTAAATAAACAGAAATATAGATCACAGATACCTTCTCTCCATCAAATATCAAAGGATCATTTCAAAAAAGTGACACTGCCATAAGTTTCACAGCACAATTATAGACCCATTTCACTGTGGCAACATTTCTATTTGAGATAACATGCATGAACTTTCTACAATAAATTAGATGCTTTTTTTAGGAAAGAGAAGCCAAGACTCCAAAAAAAAAAACACTGTCTTCATGCTTTTCACGTGTAAAAATGGTCATCAGAAAAGGAAGATAAAGAAGGACGTGTAACTACCTATATATCATAGAAACAATTGCTAAATCTTAACCAAACACAGTTATATGTTTTAATACAAAAATATGGTGGGACATAAAATCATGGAATCCTGACAGTGTACCAACAAGATCGTAACAATAACATATAAAAGCTATCTGATTAATGCATACCATGATCAACATGGGCAATCACAGACATGTTACGGATATTGTGCTTATAGTCCATGATACGCCGAAGCTCTTCAGCTGTGAACTTCACCTGCAGATATAGAGACAGAAATCTCAATTGAGATTATGCAATTCAACCAAAATAAATAAATTAAAGAAAATACAGTGTTGTTCATCAACTTACCATTTTGACTAGTCTTTATTTCGCACAAAAAATGGTGTTATAGAACTGAAACATCAAAACATTGAATAATTTAGCCGAATAGTAAGATCAGACACAGAATTAAAAATATATAGAGAAAACTCAGTCAAAAATAAAATTAAACGAAATTCCTATCAACAAATAAAAACTATTCATTTGCTTCAATATACTAGGTGCCGCAAACTAACAAACCATAAAGGCCAATCAATGTTCTATGCCAACTACACTTGTTTCAGATAAAAGAATAGCTCTATGCTTTAAAATGATATCACTGTAAAGTCAGATTGAAATCATTACAAATAATATAAAAACCTAAATCATCAGTTCAAATCACGAAAGTGAACAAAAGTATAATAATTTTGGCTTGTTGAGAATAATATATATTATGTTTGATTTGATATATGTTATGTTTGATTTGATTGTGATTTATTTTTGGTCGTTGTGTTTTAAATAGGCTCACATTCTATTGTAAATTAACTAAGATAATACAATTGTTATTTCTCTCTTATCTATCTTTCTCCTATATTTTTTTTGTCCCATTTATCTGTTTTTGCACTATGTTTAACACAGCTAAAAAACATCTGTAAATATTAAATCACGATCTATTTCTCACAAACAGATAACAAGTATTGACAAACAAAACGCAAAAAGAAAATAAAAAAAAAAAATCGGGTCACGAAAGCTATCAAGTGCTTTAGAAATTAAATCGAAGACTCGAATTAACAAAGCTACATCGGTTTACCGAATAATCCAATCAGAAAAGCCGGAACAAATCAAAGAAAACGAAAAAATCCTCAAAAATAATCGAAATATTCAGCTACAAAGCGTAGATCTGGAAGCAAATCGAAGTGGAAAAACCAAAGAGAATTGAAGGAAAAAAAAATGGATACCGATCTGTTTGTAAGAAGAGAAAGTAGCGGAAAATAAGTGACAAATCAGCAGCAAAACAGAAAAATTCCACGGAAAACGAACCTGAAAGAGCGAGAGAGAAAGAGGGAGAAGAGAGAGGCGGCAAGGGTTTGGTGCTGCCTTCTCTAAAATGCGTATATAAAGCGAGGTGAGAGAGAATAGTGTGAAGTCACTGTGAGGTATATAATCACCGAGAAAACGCACATCCTCTGAGTTTTGGGGCCTTGGGCTTTTCCGATTATTTGGGTTGGGCTTTGATCGGTTAGTTCTACGTGTGGCCCATTACTATTTCCTTTTTCCGTTTTTTATTTCTTGAATTTTAATTTAATTTGGGAGTATTTTTTCATGGTGGGTGCCATGGTGATTTTACCCTTCCAACATTACCTAAGGCGATGATCGAAATTTCGACACTTGATTTAGTTAAAGTCTTTTTCTTTATTGTCAAATGACTGTTTAGTTAATTATGTATGTTTTAATTTGATTTGTCTCCATATATCAAACAAATGACAATATTATATATGTTTTCTAATTGTTGTGATTAGAGACTATGATATTTGGTTTAGTTTACAATTTTGGATTGTTAAAATGATTATATTTGTTTAATTTGAACTTTATAGTTCTTAATTTAAATTAAGTTATTGTTATGTATTAAAATAATTATTTTTTTGTAGTTGACATTTATATTATGTAAATATAAAAGTATTTTTTAGAATGTAACAAGTAAAGTAAGGTTAGGATTTAGATATTTTTGTGGGTAGAGTTAGGGTTTTGTTTGTAAATCTCACAGATATAGTAAGTTTTTTCTAAATAAAATAGGTTAAGGATAAGGTTAGAGTTGAATTAAAACCTTACTTAACCTTACTCATTGTCATCCCTTCACGTATTGGTAGACCCATTTAAAGGGTTAGACGCTGACTACGAATTTTAAAGCTACTTCATACTCAAAATCTTTATTATTTAAAATGTAAAAGAAAAAACACTCAATTTAAATTTAAATTATAATTTAAGTCGCTCAATCAAATTAGTTTGTTGTACACAAACTATCTCAATCATTTTATTTTCTTTTTCTTTTTCTCGTTGCAAGACCATCTTTGCCCCTCTCCCAATTTTCAGAAAACAAAAACTCTAACACAAACTTGAATTTGAACTAATTTTGATTATCATAAATACTATTAGAATTTTATAGAAAAAACAATTTTACACATTTAAAATTAAGCATAAAGAAACTAATCTGTGTCCTAACAAACATGCTCTATCCATCAGGCGGGCTCTCACTAGTTCTTTCTAAACTATGTGCTGCCATAAAACTCAAAACCCTATCACCAGATTTAATATTAAGATTTGCTGCATCATATTTATACTGGGCTTAATTTTAGGAAAAATTATTGTAAGATTAAATAGTTTCGAAAAATGTGAACCTCACAAGAATGAAAAGTGACGATTGTAATTGGAGTAAAAAGGGAGGTCCTCCCAGTGGAGGAAAAAATCTCTCTAATTTTAGCAGGTTCTATGTACATTGGCATTCTTTTAATTGTTTTGTTTTCTCCATTTTCTTACTTTTTTCCAATTTTTATAACAAATTTTAAAAATAAAAGTAGAGTAAAATAATAGCAACTTGGTATTTCTTGAAAAAAGTCACCTATACGTGACATGGGTAAGAGGTTTGGTACCAAAATATGAAAACAAAGTAATATTTTTACAACTGGAAATGAGAATATTGGACAAAACTTTGCAATGCGCTTGTCACACACACAGAGACACCTTCAATAGAGCATGTCTGAAACAGAAACTACAAAACACACCGATAGGATCCTTAAGCCAAGTATGAATACAACACTGGCCAATTAAAAAGAAAAGGTTTCATATACATACGATTAAGCTGTGGGAAAATGCAAGAATATGAAAGGGAAAATCCTTAGATGATCTTTTGGCCTATTGAAGAAAACATACAGGAGTTAACATTCACCATCTTCCCAAATATGAATACAAAACTGGGAAATGTGCGTCTAAATCTATTAGAGGGACCAAGAGGAACAAGCTCTTCCCAAATGAACAGAAGCTACTTGGATTTCCTGGAGTTCTTTGCACGTTTAGTGGTTAGAAACTCCGCATCATCCCTAATGAAACTCCACCATAGGTAGGTTAGAGGAATAGTGGCGGCGTGCCAGAGAGCATGAGCATCTAAAAGTCCGAGATATGGAGGGAAATCATATATCTCTAGGAGCATTGCAAGGCCTCCGCCAAAAACAACAAACCAGAGCTTCCACCGCGAGGGATGGCGACTAACAACACCCCAAATCGCCCAAATGGTAAGTTGTGTTACTGCCATCACTACACAAACTTTCATGTTCCATCCTGTAAAGTCAGAATGAGGATGCCGTAAAAAAATAATCACAAACGGTTACAAAAAAAGTTAAACGTATGAATATACACATGCAAATTCACACATTATGATTCACAATAGAACCATAACTCCATTTTTGTAGAAGGTGCTAGGCAGAACATACCATAGTCTAGTTTATAAATGTTGAGGTACAATATGTGCGTGGTCACAAAAGATATCAAGGGAGCATAAATCATAACTCTGGCAGCCTCATTCCTTACATTGAAGCTTCGTAATATGGATACAATGAGGGAGTATCCAAGTAGAGCCACTGCAGATGTGTAGTCCAGCTTTTCTGTTATCTCAATATCTCTGCGTTTCAATCAGGCACAGAAATAATGAATTTTTTCTGCGAAAAGTGACAAAAAGGAAACAATAACAAAGTAATTGTAGGAAAAAACATTAAGATTCAACGTAAGATGGGTTGTTTCTTTTCTTTTTAACTGCCTGAGTGGGATTATGGGAGACAGTTCTTGAAGAGCAATAGGAGCATCATCATATGTTAGAACCATCAGCATTCTCTTCAATAAAACCTATATATATATATATATATATATATATTTTATGGAGTGAGCGAAAAGAATTTTACGTAAGGCTTGAACACACAGCCATGAAAAAAAAAAAAGGATTGGGCTCCTTTAAAGTGCAGTTTGCACTTTAGAGGTTAAAGTACATACATCTTAACCGTTAAAATGTAATCAACGGTGATAATAAATGCACATAATTATTTTTTAAACAATTTTAATTAAAAAAAATTGCCACTACTCTTTGATAACCAATCACTAGTGTCCATGTATTTTAACTTAACCTCTAAAGTGCAACTTGCATTTTAGATGAGCCATTTCCGATTTAAGGTGTCTTTGAGCAAGCCATAAGTTTCATACAGGATTCACAAGGGGCACACTTAGTGATATACATAGAGTAAAATTAACATAAGAATTGCTATTTCTCTGTTAATGTTTCACGAAGGTATAATTGTGGTAGAATTTGAGACACATAAGGCAACTATGTGACTAGGTGATTCAGACTTCCATATAAGAACAAAATAGTACCACTTCATCTGTAGATAATACTACTCAACTTGATTGGACCTATCTGAAATGAGTTACTCATGGGGACAAACATTATTAGCATAAACCAAAGCTGGATAAGGTTGCACAGTAGAATCAATACAAAATACTAGAAATATCAACTTACCGACTGTGGAAAACAACACTCCAGAACCAGGAGTTCAATGATAAGAGCCCATAGACATGCCACAAACCAGCATACTCATAATGCACCTTCTTGCCTACTTTAAGAGGCAATTTATTGTACAGAAGATTGAAAAATGACATCCAACCATGAAAATGCATTGCAAGGTTGAGGGCAGAGAAAACCACGGAAGCAGGCTCCTGAACAAATGGATGACAAGTCAAATTTGTAAACAAAAAATGCTTTGATGTCAATTGGACACCAATTCCATAATGAAAGATCACAAGGTGCTGCATGGCTTCTTCAGTAACAAACCTGCATCCAGTATATACGCCTGAAGGGCCATTTACCATGATATTTTACTGGACCATCATTAAGTGACTCTCTTTCTTTCTCTCTATCAAGCATGCAGTAGTACTGGCAGTCACCCTGGCAACCCAATTTTTTCCATTGTACAGATAGTGTTTCTAGCGTGTTACGTGGAAGATCAATGAGGAACCCATCCCCTACACAATCAAGTTCTTCACATTGTTTGACACAACTCCTATAGCCAAAGCAAAAACAAGAATACAAAAGGAATGCCTCATAATATATTTCAGCATCATAAAATGTGATCTGAACAGAATTAACAGTTGAGATTAACCACTTTCAAAGGAAGACCGGGGAAAGATTGGAGCTAAGTACCTATAACGTGGATCAGCATCACCAGCACTGGCATTTAATACCGCAACAGACGATGAAAGCACCAAAAAGAAGGCAACAACATAACGATCTAACATCTGATTGCATAAGATTTGCAACTGAGATTACATCTATATCAGCAAGAAATGCAAATCCTAACAGTGGTCAAATACAATGCCATGTTGTAGCATAAGAGTATAATTAAAACCATATTGTTAAGATGATTTTCCTTCACATGTTAGAACAATAAGTGATCCCCAGCGTTATAAATAGCAGATGGCGGCTCATAGCGGTGAGTGAAAAATCCATTAATCTACTAACATATAGTACAATATATATATCAAGAATGACAAAATTAGAAACCTGTAGGAAATAAAATTCTTCAACCATATCCCCAAAGGAAAAAGCCTAATGGAATGAAACTTATCTTGTGAATTTTTATACAAAACATTTGATTGGTTAGTTTTTTCATTTTGACTTTCTCTCTCCTATTTCAAATCGTGTATTCTGGCAATTCATCAACCCCGTGATTGGCAACTAAATTTCATGCAATTTCATTACTTTTTGTTTCAGGCCATATAGCAAAGCTCTTCACTAAATTGAGGAAAAACATAGAATCATAGTCAAATTGAAAATATAGCATAATCAAAATCTTGAGGCTCAAGTGGACAGAAAATGGAGGGGGAAAAAGTTGAAATGAAGAAAGCTAAGTTGACAAGTGAACATAAAATGGACAAAAAAAAAAAAAAGAAAAGAAAAATAAAGATAGACAAGAGTAGCATAGTGGCCGAAACAAATTTAGAAAACACTAATAGATTTGGGAGGTGGCTGCAGGGAGCGTGCCGCCGGCCGGAGATGAAGTTGCCGGAGCCGCCACTGGTCTCCAGTGGCTGAAGGTGAACTCAGAGGAGAAATAGAGACTTGAGGTACTCCGGGTTAGAAAGGAATTAGGGTTTTCCAATTTCGAGCTCTATCCAAATGGAGAACAACTTTTATAGTTTCTGATTGTGCGCACACACACTGAAAAACTAAAATAACAATCAACCAAACTCAAGTTCCAAAATCAACAACTAAAAATAACAAAAACTAAAAATTTACTATCCCAAGGAGCAAAAGGTAAAAATGAACAAGAGCACACGTTGAACAACACCAGTAGGGGTGGGAACAGGCCAGGCTACCCGGCAGGGGCCTCCGGCTCGTTCTATTCCGGGACTGGCAGGGGATTGCAAATATGTAAGGGATATGGGACGGTTCATCGCATCGAAACAGAACAGCAGGACATGATTCAAAATAGAATCAAAACCCAAACAAGAAACACCTCCTCCGATAAGAAACAAACTTTGGGCATTCTAATAGATAGCTAGGTAGATAGATCTTAAATTCAATAAAAACAAAGATTCTAATTGCCTCAACATGATTCAATATGATACAATCCAATATGATTCAAAATTCAGAGCTACACAATTCAAAAGAGAAATACAGAAAGGAAATTGGTATGCAACTCAAAAATTTTCTTTTCTTTTTCTTCTTCTTTTTTTTTTTTCCCCTTCTCCCCTTCAAAAAAGAATCAACAGATGTGGAAAACGACGAAGCAAATGAAAATGAGAATGAGAGAGAGAGGGAAATTTTACCTTTTCCTTGTGGTGAGAATTGAATGCAGAAAAGAGAGCTTAGTACAAAAAATTTGAAGTGTTAGAAGGAATCCAGAAATGGCAGAAACTGAGGAGAAGAAGGCGTTCTCTGTTTCTTCATTGCGAAGCTTTGTTTTCTCTTCTTTTCTTCTTTTAATATTTTTTTGGCCGTACCTTTTTCTTTCGGCAACCACTTTTTGGACAGTATGGGCTCATCATAGGCAAGAAGCCCCAAGTGCAAGGGCTGATATAATTTAGGGTGTTTCTATCTCTTATAGAATAATTTCAATTTCAATATAGCGCACGGAGGATTTTTTACCTTTTTATGGGTTCAAAAATAAATTATTTCAGATGTGTGGCTGAGGGGAAAATATTAGAAATGTATGGTCTCCAGTTCTGAATTTGTCAAATGGTGTGGCAAATTCAAAACTTGTAAATATTTTTTTTTAACAGGGTCTGAATTTAGATCAAATAATATGTATAGGTCTCCCAGAAGAATTCGCCCATGGAAATATTTACATTCTGGTACACATACATATTCATCTTTGCCCATGGAAATATTGGTCACTAGGTGCCTGTGTAGGGGTGTATCTATGGAGTGCCCTAATATTTTCACGGTCCCGAAGATCATACCCCTGTTGGGCAATGCCACTTGTACTCGCTCCATCGTCATTGCCCCGATGGCCCATCCACCGCATCACTCGTCTTTGCACTCCTCGTACCCCCTTGGGAAAAGGTTTCCCCTTGTACCAAGTCTCGGCGACGGTTGCCGAGGTGCATCGTGAGTGTTGTCATCGTCATCGTATAATGCATCCTCAGGCGACTCATTTAGATCAAATCTTACCCTAACCTCAGCGCCAGGACCTGACGGCCCAGAAGCACCTCTACGACCAGTCACACGTGTGTTGTCAACTGATCTTCTTGGTGATCGTTCGCGTCGCTCACATGATCTTGAAGAAGACCCTACATGGAAGGACCTTTTACCATATGAGTGTTGCTCATTGTACCCTTCACCAGGAAGAGGAGATCGTGTGTCTGGTCTGAATGGAGGTGGAGTGACTTCAACTGGGTATGGAGTCACTTCAACTTCATCGGCTGCATTTCGAGGCAGCTGCAACGACGAGGGTCCAGGGTTGAACAATGTGTCGTCAATTTCATTAAGTGGTTGAGTCATTTGTTCGCCTAGCCAAGCGTAGAAACCAGGTTAGTGAGCAAGATTGTACGAGTCGGTTTGGGGAACATGAGCAGATAAATCAGGCTGCGGAAGTGGAGCAGATACTTCATATTGGGCCGGCAGAGCAAAGAATCCTTGTTGGGGAGCCGGAACGTACAAACCGTGCGGATGCTCATCAATAAATTCATGTGGTTCATACACGGGCATTAACATGCGTCGGCAAAGGGTGGTATTGTTGCCACACTTCAGGTAGTTGTTGATGATCGTGGATTTGTTTAAGAAATCTACGACCATTAGCTAGATACCACTGCCAATACATATTAGTTGGTCTATAATCTGCAATTATATTGCCGACCAGGGCCACGCGGTTAACCCACATCTGAATCCACCGATGATGCCTCTGCACCCAGTTTGCACAACCCAATGCATGTGGATTTCCCCTCAGGTCGACATTATACGCGGATGCCAACATGCTGCAACTAGGCCCAAAAGGCACCGTCTGAACTAGACCAAATTATTGGAGCACGTGATCAGCCGCATGCCACTCAACAATCTCAAAGCATATTAGCGGGCATACTACTGATCACATTCCCCGTTTATTCTTCACTTCCCCAGGGATAATTGCGGCAACCTGGGGTTGACGATATGACTGCCATATAAACTGCACACAAAAATAAATCAATTACATTGAGTGGAATATTAACAAAACACAGTTGTTGACGGGAATATGTTTTGGGTGTTAGGTTATACCTCGTCTGGTGTCATATCGTCTATGGCATTTCTGCATTCCTTGACAGTAATATTGTGTGCATTATGAATGTACACATGGTCAGCCCATCTGTAATATATTATATTAATTCAGTTAATAATAATGAAAAATATCATGATCTATTAAACTAATGATAATTCAGTTACTAAACAATTACCTTGCCGCAAGGGGAAAACGAAGCTGGAGCGGATCATGTGGGGTTGGTGCAAGCATTGGGAATCTATAAAATGCCCATACTTGAAGGAGCACCATACAACCATTTATTCCCTTACAATTGGCGCGCGAAGCGCGACAGAGTGATCTTTGCAGCATCCCTAGGATCGCCGAACCCCAACTGTATCTTCTTAGGTCACCCAAATCTCGAAGGATGGCTAAGTACTTGGAGTGGATCCAATTGCCGCCCTTATCACAGAACAAAAAAATTATCAAACTAGCGCAAAATGTATCCGCGCACATGCCAGGCCAAGATCTGCTGCATGTCGTGCTCATCAATGTCATCGCGGATATCAGCGCCAAAATGACTATTCAACCAGACCGAATTAATAAACGATAAGCGCATGTCCTCGGGACCAGGTGTAATGCCAAGAAGTTCCTAGCATAAATTTATAAGACCTGGTCCAAGGAATACAATTTGTGGGGCGGTTACGACATCGCCCTCTGCTGAAATTCCCAGTATCACGTTGACATCCTCCAATGTGACCGCACACTCACCGTGTGGAAGATGAAATGTGTGGGTTTCCGGTCTCCACCTCTCAACAAGCACGGAAATGAGACCTTGGTTTATAGGAATTTGCGGTAACAAGGATGCCTGAAGCAGACCGACATTTTCGAGATACGGTTGTATTAGCGCATTTGGTGGCTCAATAAACCCGTGCCTAGTACGCAACCTCCGCGCACTCTGTAACAATAACGATTAACATTAGATTTTATATAATAATATGATTAGCGTTACAAAATTATATTTGTCATAATATTTGGGTTAGGGTTAGGGCTAGGGTTTAATGTTAGGGTTTAGGGCTAGGGTTATGTTCATGCCAATATATTTGTTCATGGTTTAGTGTTAGTGTTAATGGGTTTATTATGTTTAGGGGTTCATGGTTATGGTTTAGTGTTAGTGTTAATGGGTTTATTATGTTAATGGGTTTATGTTTATGGTCTTATCTTTATGGGTTAGGTTAGGTAGGGAGGGTTAGGGTTAGTGTTAGGTTATGGTTATGCTTAGGTTAGGTTTAGGGTTAGATTTAGGTTATTGTTAAATATGGTTAATGGTTTTTACTTTATTAAAATGTCATTAATTAAATTATTTTTATATACTGGTCTAAATAAAATTCTTAACAATAAATCTCATACAAAAAATATTTCAAACAAATAAAAATATTCATTTCAATAATTTTATTTGCTGGCACAAGTTAGAATCTAAATTTTATCGTGCAAGGAGCATTTCTCCTGTGAAAAAAAAAAAATACTTCTTGGTTTCTCTGTCCTCATAACTCCATGGTTCATGGTTGGGCTGAGCCAGAGAATACAAAGTAACACCAAAAAGGGTCCCCATATCTTTTTGGCTGTGGTGGTGACACATCCTTGAAATTCAATTAACCAGAGATAATTTTTGACCATGAAAACATCTAGAACCATTAGCTTATTATTTTAGTTATGTACTCTTTACATTTTATATTCACCGGTAGACTTATTCTTAGTTAATATCGTATTTTATAGTCACATATATAATCAAAATCTACATTTATTCAGCACACTTAAGCATTTATTCTCTGCATATTATTCTCTTCTTGCCACTAAAGGTGCCATGGAGGGTTGCAAGGTCAACTCTAATAGGCTCTCTGAGCTCAAAGCATTTGATGCTACAAAAGCTGGCGTCAAGGGTCTTGTTGATGAAGGTGTCACAAAGATCCCAACCTTATTCCACCATCCACCGGATAAATATGTCAAGGCCACAAATTTAGGCAACACAGAACACATAATTCCTGTTATAGACCTTGAAGATGCTGCAAGTGCTTATGCAACAAGGCAAGATATCATTGGGCGAATAAGGGAAGCATCTGAGAAATGGGGTTTCTTCCAAGTGGTGAATCATGGCATCCCTGTGAGTGTTTTGGAGGAGTTGAGAGATGGGGTGAGGAGGTTTTATGAACAAGATGTTGAGGTGAAGAAGGAGCTGTATACAAGGGATCAGACGAGGCCTTTTATTTATAATAGTAACTTTGATATTTATAGCTCACCAGCACTTAACTGGAGGGATACTTTTTTGTGTTACTTGGCTCCTAACACTCCCAAGCCACAAGACTTGCCACTAGTGTGCAGGTATGTCCAAGTTTTTTAATGTTGCCTCAGATTCTTAGGCCCCCAAGATCATGATATATTTGGTTCAATAATGTTATTTGCACATAATTATTATTATTATTATTATTTTTTTGTAGATACTATTTGGGCAATTCAGGAATCATGTATGAATAAATAAATAATTCAATTATTGTTACAGTGAATCTGCTTGTGGGAAATTATGAGATTCATGTTTAGCATAACTGGTAAATTCGGTTGGCAACCAATCATAGATGTGAAATTGTTTGATTGGATTCATACTATAGGTAAAATCCTCAGTTATTAACACATGATTCTGGAGGAGAAATAGATTAACTCAATAAATCTAAAAGGGATTGCCACTGGTATCCTGAATAAGATTCTCAGTGCAATATGAAGTCAGGAAAACAATTGGTGAAGGCAAGACAAAGCAAGCTACAAAATGAAAAGAAGGTTCAAAATTGAACATTCTATGTGAATCATAGGACACTTAATTTCTTGCTTACTGAACTTCGTGTAGGGATATACTACTGGAATACGGGAGAAATGTGATGAAACTGGGGGTTGCACTCTTTGAATTGCTGTCAGAAGCTCTTGGTCTTGACTCAGAATATTTGAAAGACATTGGTTGCGCCGAGGGGCTTCTCTCCCTTTGCCACTACTACCCTGCGTGCCCTGAACCGGAACTGACCCTGGGAACCACCAAGCACTCTGATAACTGTTTTCTCACAGTGCTTCTGCAGGACCATATTGGTGGCCTCCAGGTTCTCCATCAGGACACGTGGATCGATATACCGCCTCTGCCGGGGGCTCTGGTGGTAAACATCGGTGATCTCTTTCAGGCAAGTTCTTTGCTGCTCTTTTTTTGATGGAATGAAGCGGTGGTGTAAGCCACTCATGCATCATTTTGACACATAAATTTGAACAAAGATTATGACTTTCTACAGTTTCTTATGCTATCTAAAATGGACTCATATGATGTTTTCTTTTGTTTGACCCGCAGCTCATAACAAATGGCAGATTCAAGAGTGTTGAACACAGAGTTCTGGCGAACCGCATTGGTCCCAGAATATCTGCTGCGTGCTTCTTCAGCTCGGGTCTTAGGTCATCATCGAAGGTCTATGGGCCGATAAAAGAATTGTTATCTGAAGACAATCCTCCAAAATACAGAGAAACCACAGTTGCAGATTATGTAGCCTACTTCAATGCAAAAGGCCTTGATGGGGCCTCTGCTCTTGAACACTTCAGGATCTGATTTGGAAAAATGTGGCATTTAGGTGTGCTTTAGTTAGGCATCATTTGATTTCTTCGTGTCGCTTCAACTGTAATTGGCCAAGTCACATAGACAAATGTTGCCTGGTCTTGATTGGTGGGGGTATCCTAATGCTCTAGTGTTTTAATTTTATCTGCACGTTTCCCATTTTTAAATCACTGCTTTAATATTTCCTTACCAAATCATCAATTGTCCAAAGTGCATTACATGATTCAAATAGTACGTGAAAATATCAGAATATAATCTAAAAATCAAACAATCATTAGTTTTAGAATAATGTTATCCACGCACTCTTTTAGGGACATGTTGATATTTGTGAATCACAATTCAAGTAAATATGAATTTGAATTATATAAATATATTAAACATAGTATTAACTAAGAATAGAGATTAATATGCATATGTCTAGATGTTTATTGCCATTGTCAATTTCTCTTTAACTGGTTAATTGAATTTCAACTTTTGTCACCACCATAAAGACATGGGACCTTCTGGTGTTACTTAGCATTCTCTGTTACAAGGCTCTATTGAATCATTTGAATGCATGAACCCAACAAAGCACAAGATATACATTTGAATGAGAATTGGAGTGTTCTATACAAATACCACTATAGAACCTTAGAGAAGCTTCATAACATCAATTGAATGGTCTTCAAGGTATAAAAATTAATGTTAGTGATTCGTTAGTTTGATCAATACTCAATTTCTCCAATGGTAGAAAACAACCATTCTAATGTAAGAAATATAAAAAAATAAATAAAAAATTCCCCAGTCCCCATATTACTTGTTGCATTAACAAGTTGAGTGCTGATCAAACAAACCACTACCATTAAATATTCTTTAGCCCATTAGTTTATTCACCTTGTGTGGAAACCAAAGCATTGACTTTCTTTCATCTTCATTCATTCAATCTACCACTCCTCAATAGTACTTCACTTTGAACCTTCATAGCTCCTATCCATCACACAGAATTTGATTGGTTCACATATAGTTATAGCCTCTCTAAACATGGCGGCCACAAGCAAAGATGAGTTGAAGACAGAAGAAGCAGCTTCCAGTTATGACAGGATGAGTGAGATCAAGGCATTTGATGAAACAAAGACCGGTGTCCAAGGACTAGTAGAAAATGGTGTCACAAAAGTTCCAAACATCTTCTATTGTGGTCCACAACATCATCATGGTCATCCCTATGATGGTAATTCAGCCAGTGAACCAAATCCAAGCACCAATAGTATCCCCACAATTGATCTCACAGGAATCCTTGGCGGGGATCCTGTCCGGCGAGGCAGCGTGGCGAGGGAGGTTGGGCGAGCGTGCGAGGAGTGGGGCTTCTTTCAGGTCACAAACCATGGGATTTCAACACATGTTTTGGATGAGATGATCAGAGGAACTTGTTTGTTTCACCAGCAAGATCCCAATGTGAGGAAAGGGTACTACACGCGTGATCCCACCAAGAAGGTTCTTTATCTTTCCAATTTTAGTCTGTACCATGACCCTGCAGCGAATTGGAGGGACACACTTGGATGCTTGATGGCACCCCACCCTCCAAAAGATGAAGAATTGCCACAAGTTTTCAGGTTTGTGTGATGATATACACTAGTTTTAGCATTAACCCTTTTTGATTTGGACATTATGAGACTTAAACTTGATTAATACTAATGGACTTATGATTTACTAGTTTCTTAGCAATTAGGATAGTTTCTAATCTCTCCCTCCCTCCCAACACAAGATAAATGTCAATTTGATTGTTTTGGTATATATAGAGTCAAAGATGTACTGAAATAGTAAAAAAAAAGAAAAAGGTTATTTTGAGATGGATGGAGTAAATTTGTTGTATTTAATCCTTGGGTCCTTCCTTTTGTAGGAGTCTAGCTGTTTTGCCTAATTATGGTAGACAAATCTTTGCTAGATTTAGATGTACCATTAGCCCTTGGAAATGATGGTATTTGAACTTGATTAATATATAGCTGATTTATGAGTTACTAAGGTTAGAGACCCTTTAAATTGTAAAACTGATCCACCCTTGATGAGTTGATTATTTGTATGTGTGTGTGTATACACACACACATACCTGCATGATGCAGAGATATTGTGATTGAATACTCCAAGAAAGTAAAGGAGCTAGCTTCAACTTTGTTTGAGTTGCTATCAGAGGCTCTTGGACTAAAAAGCTCCCACCTCAATGAAATGGGTTGTGCTGATGGGTTCCTAGTTCTGTGCCACTATTACCCGCCATGTCCTGAGCCAGAGTTAACCATGGGGGCTACAAAGCACACGGACAATGACTTCATGACAATACTTTTGCAAGACCAAATGGGTGGCCTCCAAGTCCTTGATGACAATCAATGGATTGATGTGCCTCCCATCCATGGAGCTCTTGTAGTAAATATTGGGGATCTCCTGCAGGTAAGTTAAGCAGCATTTTCATACAACTTTTTATGGTACTTTTAATTAGCTACGCTACCTATAAAGTACAGCATCATAGTTAACTCTCTCTCTCTCTCTATATATATGTGTGTGTATATATATAAAAAATGCTACATGTACACCCGATTTTATACATTTATACATACATCATTAATAATGCACAAACTTTATTCTCATGAGTGCAGAAACATTACAAACTGATATTCTCAATTATACTTAATTAAGTACACAAACATTACCGACATTAAAACACAAACTTTATGTATATAAGTATAAAGTGTATGTATGGTGTATATTTTTTGGTATATGTGTAGCAGAACTATATATAGATATGTATATGTATGTGCACATTTGGATTTCCGTTTAGGTGGCTCAAAATCGATTCTTAAGCCCTAAAAGTGAGAAGGGAAAAACTTTCACTTTTGTTGAGGCAAATTTTGTTATACTATATATGTTCTCTTTCTTTCTCTTAAAATTTTTTAGTTAAAAGATAAGAATCTCACGACAACCACACCGCGCTAATTGCAATTGAGAGATATAGTGAAATATTCAGATAATGAATGATAATGGTTCGAGGTCTTTATAAATCCTATATTGGAATCCCACATTTATGATTTGGAACTCAAGTCTCGTAACTTGCAATTAGACCTTAACGTCCCAGCCAATTGGTACTCAATGAGCACAAAATACAAAGGAGCCATTAGGGTACACAAATTAAAAGAAACTTATTACAAAAGGAACTTTTGAAAAATAATTTATGAACAAGTTATTTTGTATTTAAAAACATAATAAAAGAAATTTTTGTTTGTAGTATTTTGAAAAGTGTTTTTTGATAAATTAGATATTTCAACTTCTCAAAAAAACATAAAATTACTTTCTACGAAGTAATAAGTTGTATAACTAAATAGAACAAAAATTAAAAATATCTTTTGACTTCTGAAAAATTTAAAAAAAAGTCAAACATTGTGTCGTCTAGCTCTAAATAATCTCCTTCTGTTAATCAAGAAACTAATCAATACAAATACGGAATCACAATAGTGAGATGCAAAAATCCAAAAAAAATACTGGAACCCACCCGTAAGAATTTAGAATCTCTTTGCCCTCCTAGCCTATTTCAGTAATTACCCAACGTCTTCCACTCCCCTTAGGTAGTATATAAAGGGTAATATTCCTCTCTCCCAAAGTCTCGCATAATCCTCTTTTCCTCTAAAAAGATGACTAACTCAACAATTAATATTAAGACCCAATTCATTATTTGGCCTGGGACCTAACATTAACTCATCCTACTTCCTAATTTCTTTTGGAAAGCATTAGATAGCTGTAACTTTTGACTAAATTCTCTTACCAAAATAAGTTCACATTGTTACTGTAATAATATTCTAGTTAATCCATGCTACTTATTAGTTGTATTGTTCTACCCTTGCGATTTGAACAATGATTTCCACAAATTTACACTAAAATTTTCAACCCACCAGAGTCAAAAGTCAATCGTATTTATATTTTATTTTATTTTTTGTGCAGCTTCTTAGCAATGACAAGTTCATTAGTGTTCAACACAGAGTTATAGCAAAGAGTCTAGGCCCAAGAATTTCAGTTGCATCCTTGTTTAGAACGGATGATGCACCGGGAGAGGGCACATCAAAAGTCTATGCTCCAATCAAGGAACTGTTATCGGAAGAAAATCCAGCAGTATATAGAGACACCACTTTGAAAGAGTTCTCAGAACAATATTATGCAAAGGGCATTGGAACTTCCACATTGTCACACTTCAAGTTGTGAGTTATGAAACAATATTAATGAAACTACAAGCGGATGGATGAGTGTTGAAATCATAGATGAAGTGGTAGTAGCATGTGCGCATACGGTTTTCATTCTGTTGTTCTGTTTTAGTGAGTTTACCACCGTGTATACCATCAAGTGTGCCTCACGGTAGACCACCTCCTTTGTATAAATCAGAATGAGCACTGTTAGTTGCTCTATTCATTCAATAATAACAGAATTCCTCTTCTTCTTCTTTTGCAAATTCGTTATGGTATCAGAGCTCTAATCCTTCAAAGCTCTGCTGTGTTTGCTTCATCATGGTGCGTGCGCAAGGTAGTAGAGCGAATGCTGCTGGAGGGAGCTCGAGCGAAGCTTCTAGTGGCGCTAATGGAGATCCGGCACAAAATCCGGCAAAAATCTGCGATCAGACGCGTGCTACAATGCTCAGGACGCGCTGCAATGACATAGAGATAAGTAGGCGATCTAGTGCCTCATCGTTATGCGCTCCAGTGCCCTATACATGCTCCAATGCGCTTCTGAACACTGTCTATTTCTCTCTTCACTTGTTCTTCTCTTCTTAGCCCCTTTCGCGCCACTTCTCGTACCAATACTCAATTACCTGTGATTCTAACAACTCAATCACGAGACGTTAAACGCAGAGGTTACTCTAGATAATAAAAACTCATTCAAAACGATGTCTTAAACTGTAGATTTCTCAATAGTGCTCAAAATAGGATAATGTGCAAATCATAGCAATTAATCATTAAAACTACACATTTTTAAGATGCAATATTCAATTATAGAATAATTTAATGTGGGATAAAATCCCTGTATTAGTTAGTGAGACATGTGGCATAATCCTAAATACTACGATATCGACACCTTTGAATTTTGTGGGGTATTGGAGAAAGCCCCTTATGAAAATTGTTATTTAATGAAGCCAGTTATGAAAATATTTATGAAAATATTTATGAAATTATTTAAGAAACTCATGAAAAAAAAATTAGAACTACACGAGACCATAAATCTTTATCCATTACATATGTCATGTTGTATGTGTATGAATGTTTATGAACAAGTTAGTTATGCTATGCTATCAATTATAAATTAACTTGTTTATGTTATCATGTTTACATCGTTTTCGAGGGAGTAGATCTGAGATAGAATTGTACATTAGCAACAACTCACATTGACCTTGGTATACCTTGTACGATCGTAACGTAGAATAGGGTTCAGAGCAACAACTCACATTGACCTTGGTATACCTTGTACGATCGTAACGTAGAATAGGATTCAGACATGTAGAATAATTAGGGCAAGACCGTGAAGCCTCAACATAGGCATCCTGTGAGGCCTAATATCATGTATAATGTAGATTATGGCCCCTAACATATGGTTTGTGGTAAACAAATTAAGTCAATACATGATTTCTCCCACTTCTGTCCACTTACAGGCCTTGCACCATCTGTTAAGATATCTAAAGGGTCCAGATCAAGGAATCTTATTCTCAGCCTCATCTGCGATCAAGTTACAAGCATATGTGGATGCAGATTAGGGGGATGTAGGGATACCAGAAGATTTACAACTAGATTTGTTGTCTATCTAGGTCATTCTCTAGTGGCTTGGAAATCCAAGAAGCAAGTGACTATATCGAGATCCTCAGCAAAAGCTGAATACAGAACACTTGCAAGGGTCATTAGTGAGCTCACATGGCTAATTGCCTTGCTGAAAAATTTTGAAATTTGCATTGACACAAAATTAGTCTATTCGGACAACCAAGCAGCAATCTCTATAGCTACTAATCCCTCATTTCATGAGAGATCCAAGCACATAGAGATTGAAGGCATTATCAAACTCATCCAT
>QANU01072397.1:313473-357962 GCA_003254905.1 Nissolia schottii | reverse complement strand
ATATATATATATATATATATATATAGCACTATGACGCAGTGTTGCTGATTTTTAAGGAAGAAATAAGGGCACCTGTAAGAAAATTTAAAATAGAATGTTTTATGTTTTTTAATATTTTCAATGCATTAAAGACATAAAAATCTTAATGTGAGTTTGGTTTTAGTTTTAGTTTTTATTTTCATTTTTAAAATTTTCTTTTTTAAGATTTTGTGAAGAAAATAATAAAATATAAAAATAAAAATAAGAAATTAAATTTTATAATTTTCACTGTTTCTTTCCCAACTTCTTAAAAATAGAAAATTTTAAAAATAAAAAATGGAATCAAACACATTCTCAAATTTTCAATAAATTTGACTTACAATTTCTTTGAATCCTTAATGTGCGCAAAAACTTATTTTTTATATTTGTTGAAAACTAAAGCTTGTTTTTTTATACAGGTAAGTGTTCCGTGGGATGAGGTTGGGAAGTCTAGTGCAGCCGCCTTTGGTCTCCGCGTTAGCTGTACAACATTTTTCACAGTTGTTAGGGACGTAATTTATGTTTAGAAAATATTATATCTACGTCATTTTTGTTGTTATCACTCATTAAATGTACATTTTTTTTCTTCAATTTTTTACTCTCGATCATTCTCTCACTTTCCTCTTCTTCTTCCTCTATTTTCCCTCTCTTCTTCCCTCACTCTCTTTGCTATTTTTTTTGGTCGTTTTCTTTCATTTATCACATATGCTTTTTTTCTTCATTTTTTATTTTTTGTTGTTCATTTTTCATCATTTGTCACATACGCTATTTTGATATAAATGTTTCTTCATTTTTTCTTCTTCGTTATTTTCTTCTTCACAAGACGTTATAGATCTAAGAGTTTTCATTTTCGTTTTTATAATTTTTTTTTGTTTTGATTATTCAAAACTTTTTACATATGTGATAATTACTTTTCTTATTTAATACGTTACAAATTCGATTTAATTTAATTTTATATCTAAAAAAAACTTGTAAATATATGTACAAGAATTGTACAAAAAATTTGGCCTCAAAAAATTGTCGCGATGTTATTAGCGTTTGTATGTTTTTTTTACTCTCTTTTTTGGTATTAGTGTTTGTATGCTATTGGCTATTGTCTATTGGGTAACTTCGTGCTATCCCTTATTTTGTTCATTTTTTTTTGGAGTTTTTTTTTTTGGAGATAATTATTAGATCATACTCAGCTCCCCAAAAGAATGAGCAACCAAACCAGAGATTGCAAAGACATGTGTCGGCACAGAACAACACAACAGTTACACCAACCCTATGCATAGCCGCCATTAATTATTATTATCATAATTATTATTATTATTATCATAATTATCCATTTGAGTTTCCAAATTCAAAATTCGAAGCAAAAGAATTCAATGGATGATCAATTGGATAAAAGCTTCTGAGCAAACAAAAGCAAGTCAGACTAATATGCCGAGTACGATTGATTAATTTAAGAACGATAAATTGAGTGTGTGTGTGTGTCTATATATATATATAATAGTTCAAGTTCTGTCATTATATAATATCTTTGGATTCTAATGCATACAATTTTGAAACACAAGCCATTTTTTTTTTACAATCTAGCAACTTTGATTTGCATAATCAATCATTTTAACCTTTTAAAATTCATGCTGGTGGTGTCGTTCGGATGAACGATAGAGTAAGAAGAAAAGACAACCCAACATTATGGTTCGTTTCACTTGGGTCTGCTAGCTGAGTCTCCGGCAGCTTCTCATGATTTGTTTAACGCGAAATTAATTCTTGCGTGACCATGGATTGTCATGTTAGATATGTCACAGACGTGTTGGTTGGCACTTCACCTTTGATCGAGTGGTGAGTAAGAAGCATGTACAACACAAAAATTATTGCATAAGCATTAGACTAACACTTCATTCTTTAGGCACACAATAAAAGTAGGACTCAATTATTTTTATTGTGTATTAAATCAATTATTTTTGAGTTTTACCAAGTACACCCCACTTGTATTGTGTGCACACTCAAAAATGATAAGCTAGTCTTTTTTGTCTATACAAGAATTTCTCATACAACAATGTCATGTCATAATTACCCAATACATCTTATTCTAAATTGATTTTCTTGAATTGATTTCTTCCATAGGTTGATGGTCAAGGCTGTATTTACTTCTACAAACATCAGCTCCTTAACTACTTTGACGATCAGCTAACTAGTCTAACATAAATTAATTGTCTTTGTGGACGTCACTTACTTCAAATATGGATCCAATTATATCGTTCAAGCTGCTCAATACTAATTCTTTGGTGTTTAATTGGCCAAAGTCTTTCTCCTAGAAGGTTTCTTTGGTCCTTTGAAGAAATTCAAATCTTGCTATCAGCTTCAAGTACTTATGGTAATTGCTCTCAACCTTTAAAAAAGAAGTTGTTCTCAATTAAGTTTTTGATTCACCTGTTTTATATAACTAAGTACGTTATTAGTTTCCATTTCTGAGCACATACACAAGTTGACGAATTTAATTTTGTCCATTCTAGAACCCAATTATAAGATTCCAATAGTCAATAGTGTTGAATATTGAAGGACCACTATTATAACTATGCATTTTGGGAGAATATTATTTCAATTAATTAAAATTTGGCACGCATGCTTGCATGAACGAAACCTATAGATGACACACACAAATATTTATATATACATACATATATAGGAAGAGAGAATGATATTATCATGTGTGCACTGAAATTTTTTGAGGAATTATTGCATATATAAATATAAATTTAATACTTTATTTGATTTTCTGTAGGGTGGTTTTTAACTTGCACCCTAATCTTTAAGAGAATGATGCACCAAGTCAAAAAAAAGTTGGGCTACCATACTTTACAAGGACCTTATTGTAATTGAACCCTACTCATTGGCCAAATAGATACGCGACTGGTGTCTAAGGTAGACGAGATCACGGGTGGCGATGACGAGGATGTCCGCGCAGGAGATAGTGTTGGCCGGGGCAGGCAAACTCAAGGGTCGTTTTGGCGCGGACGATGCCATCAAAGCCATCGCTAGGTTAGGAGGGAGAGTTTGATGTCATTGTCGTGCTTTGCCTTGGGGAGAAGACAAGGACGGATGCGTTGAGAAAGAGGCAGCACAACAAAATCCACATTTTAAAAGTGTGGCTAAATATAAATGCTCTATCTTAATTCACTAAGTGTATCATTCTCTTGAATTTATCTAGTGTAATTTAGACAAAATCTTTCTTTAGAATAATATTTTTTCTTAGTAGAATCCAAAAATAAGTAAATATGTCTTGAATAAAATTGATAAAATCTACTTTTATTATAGGGGTGTTTGAATATAAGATGTTAAAATTATAATATACGGAAATCTTGAGCTTTTCTTTGTGATTATTAGGCTAAACATGAATAAAGACTTAGACATAGAGAAAGTTTGGACTAAGACATAGACAATACATTTTTGATTTTAAAAGAAAATGTTAAATTAACATTTACGGAGTAAAAAATTTAAGAAAGAAAAAGGTTTGGGAAAATCAAGCAACAAATTCATATAATGTCAATATATAAGTCTTCTAAAAGCCACATATATTTAATATTAATAATTTCTCAATACAAACACATGTACTAATATAAGAAAAATGCTAAACAACTAGCTAGAATATTTAAGTAATGTGACACATAATTGCAGGATCTTATTACATTCTTCTTCTGGTTGTGTAGCACTTTTCGATGCGAATCTAGCTAACTAACCACTCAACTCATCTAAAACTACATATATGTTTACGTATGTATTTACAAGCTAGGCGAGTCAACAGCAAACTTCACAACCGATCCCAGCTCATCCCAGTTCTCAAACCCGAAGAAGTCGGTGCTCGAAGCATGGTTGATCCACAAGTTGTTGGAAGATGGTGCAGCACTCATTAGTTGGGGTTGCTGTGCCACTACTTGAGAATTCATCAACTCATGACCTACATGATGAAGCTGATTGCTATAATAACTCCTTTGGTCGTTAATGCTGCATGTGTAGTTGTTAATCACAGGCTTGTGCTCATTTTGATAGTGATGATGATGGTCAATATTTAGGGTTGCACCAAAGCTGATGTATGACTCTTGATGAGTGTCGTTGTTGGACTCAACATTAATTCTTGTGCTCTTGCTGTGATGATCATGAGTCATGTGATGGCGCTTATTACCTGATAGTTGCCTTAAGTCTGGTGTCTGCTTTCTTTGTGACGCATTTCTTTTGAAGATTCGACACAACGTCCAAATTTCCTGCATGTTATAGAAAACGAATTTGTCAACCATTAATATATAGAAGCTATATATAATATGTTTTTTTTTTTTTTTTGCCAAAGTTAAGTGAGAAATTATGTGTAAATTATGCTAAGGTTGAATGTGTAAAAATGTTCCTCTTACTGCAGTCTTGTGAAAGGAAGTAGTGGAAAATGTTATTTTTGAACCTAGGATGTATATAGATAGCATAACCATGTACTAACGTAAGAAATTCTTTTATGATCCTAAAGTGTCATGTTGAATGTATGTTTCAAACCACACAATTAATGAAAGTTATTTTATTCTATATTTTAAAGAAATCCATTACTTATTTAAATGTCATTTATTGTATTATGTAGTCTAACTAGAGCATGTGTATAACTATCAAAATAAATATGCATAACTCTTATACGAGACAGTGTTTTTTGATGCCCCCAGTCTACAAGGAATAATGGAAACTGTAATTTGTTCATTCTAAGGCTGAGTGAGGAATATATAATGCATAAAAAGAAGTTTCTTACAGCTTCTTGAACAATATCAACATCGTTCTTGGAATTGGCAACATCGGTGTTGGCAGCTACACTATTGGAGCTGCCGGGAAGGCGAAACTCGTGCATCATCCAATCAGTCTTGGTTCCTTTGCCGGCGTTGCCGCGGTAGTACACGAGTGTCTTCTTGAGGCCAATGCAGTCGTTCCCTTCGCCGCCGTGCGAGTAAATTGGCTTGTCTATCCCGGTTGCTTTCCAGAACCCGGATCCAGTGACCCTATTAGGCCTTATGCTGTTCCTATACTTCCTCCCTCTCTTGCAAAAGAAGTAACCCTCTTTCTCTCCTCCGGTACCACTTGCTTCTTCACACAAATTATGCAACAAACGATTTATTAGCAACATTTATATTGAGCTAATATTAGTAGTTGAGCTTTAATTTGTCGTCAATAATGAAAAAGAAAATTGAAAGTTATATTTACAAGACATTGACTATGAGCATATATATGTATTTGTGTGTGGAAATTTCATATACGTGCATAAAAACGTGTCTTTTTCTTTGAAGAAAATTCTTGTATATATTAAGCATTCTTTGTGATGTGTATTGGTTTGAGAGGGAAGTATCACATGGAGGACAATTAGTGACTGTGACCTTGATAGCTAGCGAATAGAATTTCGGGGAATTTAAAACATGGAAAGATATTTTAAATGATATTATTCATCAAGGAATTGGAATTCAGTTTACCCCCAAATTAAAGTTGATAAATATATATCCACTACAATGAAGCCCTCTAGTATGTGAATATGTAATAATTCTACCAATCTTAATCAAACTGTATTTATGCATGGACGTGCTGTTATTTTTGCTTGCTCAAGACTTATGATATCGATCATGATTAATTAGTACTTATTGCGTAGGGTTTGAAAAGATTAATCAAAGTCTAATTACGTATATATGGTCATCATCAATTTCCCTGCTGCTGGGGTGTATTAATTAGATGAAAACCCCACTCTTATAGTAACTTCTTAGATATTAAAAAAATAAAATAATATATTTTTCAAATTTAAGAAACATAAAAGAATCGAAGAAATAAAGAGCAGCTATATATACATACTTGGAAGATCCCAAGGATCATGTTTGTAGATATCAATCTGCTTGATGAGTTCAATACTGATTGGTTTCTTGTCAAGCTTCCGTCTAAGGTAGAAACTAACAAGTTCTTCATCTGTTGGGTGGAATCTAAACCCCGGAAGTGGAACATCATCATCGTCCACAATATCCTTTATGAAATCTTCACTAAATCCCATGATCTTCTTGTCTTTTTCTCTCTGTATGTTTGTGTGTGTTTGTAGTTTGCTTTGCTTGGTTTTCTCTAAAAGAAGATGAAATTAGAAGGGAGAAGACAAAAGTTGTGGTGTTGTGGAACTATGCTTCAACAAAGTTGAGAACCTTGTTTCTATTAATATAGTGTGAAGAGAGAGCGAGAGAGTCATGGGGATAAGAGGCAAATGCTTCATGAAGGTCAAGTCATGAGGTTTGACTTATTGTGGCCTCGTGACTTTTTTTGGTGATGGACTTGTTCTATTTGTTTAGTTTAAAGTCACCATTTAAGACTTAAATTTACATTAAATACATTATAGAGTGATCAAATGCCAAAATATACATGGGTGTGGAATTATTCCGTTCAAATACTTTTCTCCTAGTATACTCATTTTAAGAAGCTACCAATAATATCTCTGATTCTTCGGGTTGAGCCATAAATGGTACACGACTCCTATCTACCATGGGAAATTCCGGTTGTGCACCTAGGACACTTACTTTTGATATATTGAAAATTGATTATCATCATATGTATAATTTTTAAATTAGTTTTTGCTGGGATCAAATATTTTTTATAATATGATAATATATATTTTGTTGATTATATATGTAAAATATTTAATATTAATAGTATATATTTCGAACTAAAATTTTAAAATTAATATAAATTTTTATGCATCAATAATGACTTCGTATAAATGATCAAAACTCTTAGCCACGGGTCAAATAGTGGCTTTACTCTAGGAAACATGCAACATTTGTTCTTTCGTCAATCGCAAACACTAATTTGGTTGATGTTAAATTAGGGACCAACTTGGTCAGAATCATTAAGTTTAAAAAATTAGAAGGATCGGTTAGTAAAGAAAATATTACTATTTTATTTTTAATTGTTATCCTTCCCAGTTTCTCTTTCTCTCTTTCCTTCCACTCACATTCCTTTTTAGAAATGACAGCAATTTGTACCCTACTTTTTAGAAATATTTTTTTATAATAAAAATATATTTTTTAATTAAAAAAAATATATATTATGTTTTGATGCATAAAATGATCTTAGGAAAAAAAAATTGAATAACAAAAAGAAAAATATTTTTTTTAATATAATAAAAATAATAAAATAAAATCACGGGTCCGCGGGTCAGTTTTGACAAGTTGGACCCGACACCCCGATCCAACACAAGTGATGGGTCGGACCCACTCGCTAAACACCCCTATTAATATGTCTTGGTCTCTCACTCCCAATGCTTGGGACCATGGTGAGTGTAAAACATCTAATATATATATATATATATATATATATATATATATATATATATATATTGGTTTTATTGTGTTAACATGACTATATATGATTTAGATATTAACAAATTGTGTTATTCTTATTTTAAGTTATGTTGTTCTTAAGCACTAAAATAATTACATTTTTGTAATTGACACTTATATTATATGTAAACATAAAAATGTTTTTAAAAAAGTAGTGGGTAAAGTAGGGTAGGGTAAAGTAAGGGGTTTAGATATTTTTCTGTAGGTAGGGTTAAGATTTTTATTTGCAGTGAGTGTTGGTGTTGGTACAAGTGTACAACTAAACGTTGCAACAGTCAAAGGCAACGATGCGTTGGTGGAGCAGAACGAGCTGATGGACTGAGATCGCTAACTACAATCGATTATATATAAGGATTAGGTTTGGATAGGGAATCGTGATTGCACAAACCACCTTTAAGGTTTGTCAAAATTGTATTCGACCTCAAACAATGAGTAAAACTTCACTCTACCCTTGTTTTTCTTTGTGATTGATTATCAATGATCAGGTAAGTTTCTATTTTCATTTCTTTTCCTTGTACTTTCTGTTAAGTTAGTGAAAACAGCTAAAATCTTGTATCTTGTTTTTATTTAGTGTTCACTATTTTTTAACAAACACCTAAAGTAGGAAACGATATTTTTTTTACTATTTCCTCCACAAACTTTTGAAAATCGAAAATACATGAAATATAAACAAAAACCTAATAGATCTTTAGTGGTCAGTCGTAATGAAAAACTAGGGTGGAGTGCAATTTTAACAAATATCAGTGGTGGTTTGTGCAATTTACACAAATGACTAATGTGGTGACGTTTTTAATTATTGAAATATTAACCTGGTGACAAAATTTTTTGAGGGATTAATGTGATGATGAGTATAAAATTGGAGTACCAAAACAAGATTTTACTCAAATTATTTTATTTAATTATGTTTATAAGTCTCTAACAAATTTTTATTTTGGTCCAAACATATAAAAAGTGTTTGGTTTTAGTCTCTATCGATTTTATTTTTGTGTGTTAATGGCCGATGTGGTTAATGGAGTACAACACTAGTAATGTCATATGTCAATAATAATGAGGTGACATCTATTTATTTATGTGACGCTTTATTCTAGGCACGTGGATAAATATGTGTCACGTGGATAAATAGGTGTCATCTAGATAATTATGAGTGCATGACACTGTTGTTGTTGCACTTTAATAGTCACTTCAACAATTAACAAAAACAAAAACTCGGCAATAACTAAAACAAATTTTTTTTGATATGTTTGGAACAAAACCAAAACAAAAATTAGTTAAACATTGAACCTAAATCTCAAAAATTGTTAGGGACTCGAAATATTTTTATTTTATTTTATTTTTTCAATTACATAGATAGCTTTTCGATGTTCTGCTTTTTTATTTTTTATTTTGATGCACAAGTAGGGAGCAGCACATTTTAGTAAAAATGGAATTGTCTAGAAGGCTCCGATGATTTCAAGTCCATCGACAATATGTTTCTTTCATTGAAGAACTTTGGTATTCAACTTGAACCTGTAACCGCTCATTAGTCACAAATTAATCAATTCTATTTCAAATATTCAGCTTTCTTTGTTGCTCGGAAAAAAAAAGAAGTGGTAATTATTCAATCGATTAAAAGCTAAATGAGACCATTGACAAAACGAAAAGCAGAAATTAATAACTGATATTGATCATTTCTATATACAGCTAAAAAAATTTCAATAGCCTTGGACTTTCAAAAGTCATATCGCTACCACACTGCGGACTTTGAAAATTCTTTCGCTTTCTCTGCCAACATATATGCATGTATTCAATTCATTAATTAATTAATTTCTCATAGATGATCATGTGCGCATTAAAAGAAATGAAAAAGATACTAGAAGGAAATAATTGTTATGCAGTCCCATTATTTATATACTACAAAAATTGACACCGTATATATTACTCAGAGAAACAAATATTATAGAATAAATAAATAAACATTACAAAATAGAGAAACAAACATTATCGAATACAAACAAGTAACATTAAACACGTGCGTATTCGTGCACACATAAAACATAAAAACAATTATTATTAAACACATAAACGAGTAAATATTAAACACATGCATGTCTGGGCATGCATAAATATTAATAACAATGTTTGTTTTTTTGTTTTATGTTTTGTAATATTTATTTCTCTATTTTATAATGTTTGTTTCTTTGGGTAGGTGTCACTACAAGAAATTCACTGTTTAGGGGTGGTTTAACTTAATTTTAGCAACAGCTTCATAAACCGCTGCTAAATATTTTACCCGCAGTTTAAAAATGGTGGCATATTCTACCATTCTAAATCCTTTTAACAGCAGTTTGCAATGACCGCTGGCAGAACTGTTGCTGTTTTCTGATTAACACCCAGTTTGCAACTGCGGTTCATTTTGCAGTGGTTTTCTACTTTTAGCGGCGGTACCTGTTTAGTGGCAGTTTGAAACCACCACAAAGTGTTTTTTTTTTTTTTTTTTTAAATTTTTTACCTTCTTGCTCATAGCTGTATATTACCACAATACCTATGTTAACGGACCAAAAATCAAAACAAATGTACAAAATTCAAACATAATATAAGTGCACTTCCAAGTAAGGATTAGCCGGATATACTTACACAGAAATAACTGTGCAGGATTTGAAGGATAATAATAAATAAGTTGAATATAGGCCCAACCAAAGGAAATATTATTCATGCTCATACAAACAGAGTTGATCAAGAGAGAAAAAATCAACTTCATGCCTACAAAATCAGGTTCATACATCCATCTCTGCCTTCTCTTTTTCACATGATGGCAAGTTACTTTTATCACATTAGGAACCCATTAAAATTCCAAGCAGCAGCAACGAGGAATATCCCATAGCTGAAAAACTAGGTGATATTGGACTGAATAGTCTTCACACATCCGTCAATTCATGCAAAAATAACTAATAAGTGCTGGACTCAATTTAGAAGAGGACATATTTTGAAGTCAAACCTGCATTATCAGTTGCAGACTTCCTTTGAAGTTGATAATAGTTGGATATAACTATTTCAGCTTCTTTTGTGAGGAGTGGCCCCGAAATTTTCTTTTACGTAGTGTATATACCTGTCGGGTTCTTTTCACTATTAGAAGTAACCAAGGGTCTCTTACATAGCTATTGATATTGATATAAAAATAAAAAAATTCAGAAAAAAAATCATCTAATTTGAAAAGATTCTACTAGATAAAAGGAATTGAATGGAGATTGGATTTGGCATACAACTAAGGTCACCTTTTTAAAATTATTTCTTCTTGAAAAGAAACGTTTATCTTATTTAAATCTTATTTTTTAAAACTACTAAGAGTCTACTTAGAAATAGGAAAAGGAACTAGATAAGCAAATTAAGTTAGAATAGATTGAAAATGCCATTAAGAAATCAATGCTGCAAACCTTATAGACAATACATGATGTTCGAAGTAACAAAAAGATTGGAGGACACACTATACTAAAATTATGAGAAGCTTCAAAATGCCATCATGATCCTGGAGCAATGGGTTTCAAAATCAAGTTTGAGAAGAGAATCTAAGAGTTCCTCAGAACATAAAGATGATCTAGAATAGAGAGGAACCTAACGTTGTAGAACCAATGCTAGGTAGGATTCAAGCATCTTTTTCCATTATCTATGGTCATTGGCCTCATCATTTACCTCTTGAGCATAGGAAGAGGCCATACTTCTGCTAGATCTACACTCAAAATTGTCATGTTTTAGAATGCTAATTTCTATCTACTCAACTTGGACTACACGAAAAACCATGAGGCAGAAGGGAGATTGAAATGCAAACCTTGTGCCACGGGTGTGCTTTTATCTATGGAAACCTGAATTCGTTGTAGTTTGGATTCATGCAACGGACTTCCTCCCAAGCGGGTGTGCCAAGAACCTGTAATACAGAATTTTATAGAGCTGACATCTTATGACAAGAATGGTATGATCTTAGAAACATAATGGGTGGTAACAATAACAGCACCTTGATAATCTCTACAAGCTGGTCCACCGCATTTTCACCAGGAAACAATGGCTGCAGAAGTTGCATTGTTATGTCAGATGACATGCAGGCAGTAAGTAATTACCAATTAAAAGACTATTTTTGCATAATTTATGGGTGAGTCATAACACAAAAAGAAAAAGCAATGACATTTAACCTGGCCCAAAAGCAGTTCAGCAAGGACACGGCCAGCTGACCAAATATCAATTGAAGCAGGGGTCAAGACATCAGAGCAACAACCAATCATACACAGTGCTTGGATTTTATTAGGAAAAGTGTTACATGAATGATGATTGATTTTCTTACATATGCTTATAAGCAGCCTGCAACCTTGTGTAATTAGGGATCGTGCAGTGTTTCTGTTACAGGATCATGCAGATTATTTACTCCGCGCGACTCAACAACGCTAATTAGGGATTTGATTGATTTAGTTTTCCCCAAAATCGATGTCTTATGAAAAAGGGAAGCATCAAGATTTTTTCACAATATGATTAAATCACTAAATCAGCATAGAAACGAAACAAATAGAGTGCGGCGGAGAGAAACCTTCATCAGCAGAAAGGGAATGGAATGCAGCCTCAAGCTCGACGACGGAGAAGAGGTCGAAGGCGTCGCGGAGCTCCTTGGCTTCGTCGACACCGGCACCGGCACCGGCACCGGCACCAGTGAGGTGGAAGTTGGCGAACTCCGTATCTCAGGATGGAGATGGAGACGAATGCGAGTTGCGAGGAACGCGTGAAAGAAATGAACGCAACGGAGCTCAATTTGGATTTGGAGATAGGGATTTGGTGAGGGTGAGCGGAGTTCAATGGATTTTCCCTTTTTTTTTTTTTTGAAGAAAAAAGTCTCAACAGCAGTTTCAGTTGTGGAAATCGTGGAGAAAATTGAAACCGCTGCTAAGCTAAAAGAAACCAACTAGAAATGGAGTAATCGGTGGTTGTTTGAGCAATCGCCGCTATGACAACCGAGAAATCAAGATATTGCAGCTGTTTGACAAACCGCTAGCATAACGCCGCCGGAAAATCAAGTTTTTTTTTTTGTAGTGCATACATAAGTGTCAGTTTTTTAAGGGTACAAATAGCATTGTTAATTGAAAATAGATCTTCTCGTATTGAATTTTTATACATGACAATGTCATGTAAAATTTAATATGAGAGGATCCACTCTTGGGGACGATTATATATGAGCCATGAAATTCTAAACACCTTCTTGGGTAATTGCTTCTTTTTTTTTTTGGTTTGCCCACCCAGCTCCAAGGCTTTGCCTTGACTACTCTGGATTGACCCAGGTCGCGCATTTGATTGTGGTGGGTGAGTCTCCCAATAGGGATAAATGCGTACACAAGGTCTCAAACTCGAAATCTACTTAAGGGATACCAAATCGCTTACCACTCGGACTAACCCCCTATTATAAGGGTAATTGCTTTTAGGACAACTATTCTACTACCATCATTCATTAAAGTAAATAAGAAATAAGACACTTAGGAATGAGAATAAATTGGGTGACTCATTAAAATATCACCTAATTTGTTTACAAAATACTTTATTTTAGCACTACAAGAAAAACACTTAAAATTGACAAATTTTTTGACGGTTTTCTTGCCATTACTAACGTATTTAAAAGTTACTGATGACTTTTTCAACGAAAAAATACATCAAAATAACCCTCATTAGTAGATAAAATCGACAAATTTTTCATAACGATGTCGACGGATAAATATATCAGAAATTGGTTGACAAAGTTGATTAAAAGTGGGTTAATATGCAACAAATTATTCTATCGATAAAATTAATGATTAAAATATTTTTGTTTAGTTGACAGTTAAATCCGTCAACTAAACACATTTTTTTAAAATTATTATTTTTTAAATTATATGAAAACAATAATTTAAATTTAATATGCAAAAAAATTTAAAAACAGAAATGTAAATATATTAATTATAAGAGTTAAATAAGTTTTTACACCCTAATAAATTACGAATTTTGATTTTGCACCTTATTAAACTTTTTTGATGGTTTGAGCCCTCGATAATTTTTTCTTGGATTTTAGTCCCTGATGTTAATTTAAACCATTAAAAGATAACATGACAGACAAAAGTTAGGTGGATTCATTGTAATTTGGTCAAACATAGTTAAATTAAATTTTTATCGTGGTCAAATAGGTTAAACATGGTCGAACCGAGTTTAAATCGTGATCAAACTAGTCCATTGTTCAAACCGATTTGACCATTTTTGACAATGGTTTAAACTTGGTTTGACCATGTTTGATCAAATTACAGTGAAACTTACACAACTTTCCTTAACCACATCATCTCTTAACTGTCAAACTTAACATGAGGGACTAAAACAAAAAAAAAATTATCGAGACTCAAGCCAAAATAAAAATTAATATGGTGCAAAATCAAAATTTGTGATTAGTTAGGGGGAAAAAACTTATTTAACCCTAATTATAATTAAATGTTCATTACAAATAAAAAAAATTACCTTAATAGTAAATTTTAAAAAAAAAACAAAAACATCATGGGTAGTGTTTTTTTGGGAGGGGATGGGGTATAGCTCGAGCCCATGTTGATGTCGCCGTTGTCGCTGCCTGCACTCCATCTCTAGTGTTGGAGATGTGCTCTTCCTTTGAATCTGAGGAGGACAATGATATATTGGGTGGCCAGCATGATTGTATCTTGCTACTCAATTTCTTCTTGTCATTCTCCTATTTCGTGTAGGCATCGACGTCAACATGGGATCACTCGTGTCAGCCCCTTCTTTAATCCAAGCGCCATATCCAGGCAAAAAAAAAAAAAACACAAGTTATAATTAAAATTTTGGTAGCATAACAACTTTAATTAGAAGTTTCCTAAATTCAAAAAACACGTGTACACAATTTAATCCATAATTCAGCATAAAGACCTAATCTATTAACATCCCTAAAGATCAACCCTCCTAACCATTAACAATCCAACTTAAAATTAAACATTAATCCACAATCCACCAACCCTAACCAATAGCTAATAATGTAAAATCTATTAACAAGAATTCAGAGCATAAGCCCAAAATATATATCAATTAAAATATAGAAAACTAATTGAGAGGGCTTGTGAAGGCGGTGGCAGCAATGTGACGATGGTGACAATGATGCAGAAGAGAGCATGATACGAATAGGGATAGGACATGGGTAGCATGCAGGCGATGGACGATGGCAGTGGGGGTCTGAATGCAAAGCAACACGACAGTTAGGTAATGTGCTATGGCTAGAATGGAAGTGCTGCCATAGAGAGAAACAGTGGCAAAGGGGTTGTAACAACCTAAAAATTGCTATTGGCTCGCAAGGGTTAGTTCCCTTGCAGAAGCATTCTTAACGTGCCAAAGCGTGAAACATGCATGAAAAAAGTAACTAAAAAAAAAAAGGATTTTGCTACTGCAAACGTGTTAACTATTTACACATGAATACAACAACAATTGAAAATAACTGAAATTAAATCATAAATATTAAGTCTAACTAAGCGTGAGGTTCGAAGACCTTGCCTATGACCCACTGGAGCAACAACTAACATAAATATAAACTAAGGAATTTGACTACTCCACTTTGAAGTGAAGCTCGCCATTGACTCGAAGACTAGTACTACTATTGAGTTAGAGGATCAACACCATGGACCTCACCTTGAACTGAAACAAATAGATGAGGGGTGAATTCATCACTCAATGAATGGGTACCACAGTACCACACCGCATAACATATACTACTGCATGGAATATCATGTTAACCAATAAACAATACAAGCGAATACGCTAAATAATATATACAACACTAATAAAACTGGAATAAATAAACCACATAATGGAATATCTGGATCTGCCTAACTCCATACGGGGGTCAAGGAGAAACTTATTCCTAACCTTGGTCAAGGAAGGCCCATGGATACGCTAATCCCATATGGCCAACTAAATCTGTGGGTACGCAAAAATCTTGTTGCAACATTGGATGGTTGGGGACATTAGACCCATTTAAAATGATCTGCACTTGTGGGTACGCTAAACCCGTAGGTGCAAGAATGAACAGTTGGGTATGCTAAACCTGTAAGCTGAAATAGACTAATGGGTACGCTAAACTCGTCCACCATAATGGCCTTATTGAGTATGTTAAACTATCTCCATAACACAGTTACAAACAAGAAAATACAAATACCGAACAATATACAACATGTTATCAGTTGAGTCATATATGTCTAAGCATGATCCTAGCATGCTACTATTGATTCCATGTATCTACCATATTATCTGAGTTATCTGAGTTGTCTAGGTTATCTGAGTTATCTAAATTTATTTGAGTTATTGTGTTATCTAAGTTATCTAAACTATTTGAACTACTACGTTGCACTATCTTCCTAGGGTTCTAGTAAGGCATGTTGAACACTAACTAAATTAACTAACTATCAGGGTTCATAGTGTTCTAAATATGAACATCGGGGGGTTGTCTAAACCTTAACAACTTACTAGTAAACGGCGGGGACTGACAACTATGATGAACCTTACTTATTAACTACGACTTGCAACCTTGTCATTGTTTGACTGTTTAATCTATGACATTGGACTATTTTGAATGCTACACGACTAGCGGGTCTGGCCTCATACAACTAACTTATCTTAACATTGTTGATTGGTTTCTCTGATGATTACTAACTATCCCTGGTGACAACACTGATTGATTAGTTTGGCCTCTATTGATGATGCAACTAAGTTTATGTTGGCTAACTACTAAACTATGATTGTACTGCCTTACTACATGGGTAACTGACACTAAGTTGTTATTGTTATCTTCACCAACCGCTCTATAACCACTAAATGAACTATGATGCACTACTTTATCGTCATGAGGCTACCATTTGAACTTACATAACTATACTAGTTGGTTGTCCTATGACTACTAACTGATAACTGAGTCTTTATTTGGCTAACTGTCATGAATTGGTGGCTAAGCTACTATGACTATGCTGACCAACTACTAAGAAATTATTGGCTAATCATTTGCGACGACATTGACTAACTACTTGGTTGCAATTGACAAGGCTCTATACCATACAAACTCATAGTTTGGTAACTAATAACTACACTGCTAGTACTTTCTTGGTCAATATTTCTGTAACTACTATCACTAAACTGATTGTGATGACCCATAGCAGAAGAGGTAAAATAAAAAAGAAATAGATGGGCACTACAACACTCCCAGGCACTGTAGTGGCACGACGAAAAGTGGGCACTATAGCAGTCTCAACGCTCTGCAGCAGCACGGTGATGAAGTCCCACATCAAAAGCAACATCTAGAGGGGTCTTGAGCTCCCCCTATATATAGAAGTCTCCCATGAATGTTTAGACTTGCTAATTCACTCAAGAGCTTGAAGGTTTCACTTTTAGTGAGAATATTCGCTCCAGTTATATTTTACTCTTTTTTCCTCTTTTTCTTCTGTCCATAGGGAAACAATGCCTCCGCGTAGGGTGTCAGGAGCTCCCAGGGTTTGTGCTCCTCAACCATCAGTCATTTCCAAGTGCGTGACTTTCTTCACGACCTATTTTTAGACCATGTATTTATTTTTTAAAAATGATTTATTTGTTGCATGTTTTATGAAATCCTAGGAGGTGGAACTCAGTATTTTCTTTTAACTATTTATGAAGTTAGTTATTATTAGAAATTTTCATATTTATGAAAATAGTTATTTATTTAGAAACTTCTTTAATTATGAAAGTATATATTTATGAAAATGCTTATGAAAATATTTTAGAAACTCATGAAAACCATTTTAGAACTACATGGGACCACATATGTCTTATTGCATTAAAACTGTCATGTTGCATGTGTATGAATATTTATGAATAAAGTCATGTTACATTATCAATTATCGGTTATGTTATCATGTTCATGTCATTTCATGTTATGTTGTTTAAATTGTTTTCATGGGAGTTATATCTAGGATAGAACTATAAGTCAGTGACAGCCTACGTTGACCCTGATATATCTTGTAAGATCGTAACTTAGAATAGGATTCATGTAGAATTAGAGAAAGACAATGAAGCCTAGACATGGCAGCCTGTGATGCCCGATGTCATGTATCATGTAATGGAGGTTAGGGCAACACCGTGGAACCCAGACATTTTAGGAACAAGTAATGCTCGGATTGTCAATCTCAAGGACTCCCCAACTTGTTTATGTTTACAAATGTTTTTACGTACTATCTATTATTATATAAATGTTTTCATGTTTAATATTATATTATATATTGCATTTGTATGCTATGTTTTCGAAATATCCTATGTCGTCATGAGGGTAGTCCTTCGCTAAGGCTCTCCTTAAAGTTCTCACCCCCTCAACCTCCCCCTCAAATTCCAGGAATAGATATAGAAGCAGCAGTGCATGGAGTTTATGGTATGTTGCAGCAACATCATAATTTGTGAGTCAGCAGTCACCTTGAGGTGAAGCTATCTATAAAACATGTTAATTTTATTTTATATTTGTAATCGAGTTAGTGTCTAAAGTTCTCCAATTATATACAGGTAGGATCTTCAAACCAATAACATATTTTATCATGTATGATTATGTTCATTGTAAAGAGTTTATTTAGTATAGGAAAGTTTTATTTGTTTTAATTAAAATTAAAATGTATGTTTTTGCGAAAAGCGTTCCTTAAAGGCTTTCATAAGGGAACTACTCCCTTGCATTGCCGGTAATAATGTTTGGATACGCGATTGGTTTGAAGATCCTTCCTATATACAATTTGAATACTCTAGACACAGAATAAAATAAAATTTACATGTCATATAAATAGTTTCACCTCATGGTGACTATTGACTCTTGAATCCTGTCATCGCTACAATTGACCACGAACTCCATGCACTGCTACTCTGCTTCATAACCTATAACTAGACGGGGAGGTTGAGGGATGAGAACTGTGGAAGGAGCCTTAGCGAATGACCGTCCGCACAATGACATGGAACATTTCGAAAACATGACATGCAGATGCAGTACATAATATAATACCAAACATAAGAACATTTATATAATAATAATACCTTATAATAAAACACAATCTTATTTCAAAGAATAATCATTAAATAAGGAAGATATCTAGACAAACAGTTCTTGAGTATTACGGTCTAGCTTATGACGCACTACACAAGTATCTAGGCCATGATAGCTAAGGATACACTATCTGAGTCCATAGATTCCCGAGGGTTAGTCTTGACGCACTACCTAATCACCTAGACCATGATAGCTGGGGATACACTACCTAAGTCCATAGATTCCTAATTGTTAGTCTTAATTCTCATTACAATGGTACCAAGAGTCAACGTAGGCCGTCACTGACTTACAGTTCTATCCTAGATATAACTTCCATGAAAACAGTTTAAATAACATAACAAAACATGATCATGATAACATGATACTTAAACTGATAACTGATAACATAACGTGACTTTATTCATAAATATCATACACATGCAACATGACACACTTAATGCAATAAAACATATTATCTCATGTAGTTCTAAAATAGTTTCATGATTTTCTAAATAATATTCATAAATATCTACTTTCATAAATAAGGAAACAACTTAACTTCATAAACATTTAAAAGAAAAGTATTATAAGTTCCTTCTCCTAGGATTTCATAAAACATGCATAAAACAAATAATTTCTTAAAATAAATACATGGTCTGAAAATAGACCTTGAAAAAAGCCACTAGTCTGAAAATGATTGATCGCTAAGGAGCACTAACGTGGGAGCTCCTGACACCCTACGTAGAGGCAATGTTTCCCCATGGAAAAAATAATAATAAGGAGAAAGAATAAAAAGAACTAGAGTGTATAGTCTCACCAAATATAAAGTTTATGAGACACGAATATTTGTGAACTTAGAGATTTTTCTAAGTGTTGACAAGGAATCATGATAGATAAGGCACATGACAACTCGGTCCGGGCAGATGATAGTTACTTTTAGTCTGAGGGCCATCAACTTGGCAGGTGGCAAGACAACATGAGGTTCACAATAGTTATTTTTCAAATCCAATGGTTGATAAGATGACAAGTGGCACAGGGGCGTTAAAGCTCACGATAGTTACTAAGAAATCTGAAGGCTAGCAATATGATAAGTGGCTCGTTGGATCAAAGACATGTGGACAAGTGAAGCTGTGTATTTTAAAGGCTTCACGTCGTGAAGCATAAGTTGGCACCCATGATTCAAATTTGAAGCTTATGAAGAAAAGGGCACGAAAAGCGGTTTCATAACCTCCCAGCATCAGTTTTTCTATAAATAAGATGTGTTAGACACTTTTTTTTCTTTTCAATTTTTAGGATTCACAAACTTGTAACACCCTCACATGCTCGCCTCTGCCTCCAATGGCATAATAGAGCACGAAAAGTCAAGTACACATCCTAAACTTCACCATTTTTTTTTACATTTTAGACTATACTAGTTTAGACTTAGAACACATTCTTACTTAGATTTCTTACAAATTTTGTCAATCTGATTCTATTTATAAGACAACTTTTGTAATCAAGTTTCTATAAAATTTGTGTTTGTGCTAATTTCTCTTCTACTCCTCACTCTGGAACTGAAACTTGAACAAAATAATTAAGAAGTAACAAAAGTCATACATCGACAATTATAGTGCAAACCGTTAAGAATGGAACATAATAAATGGAACATAATTATGTCATACATAATTTTTGTGCATTTTAATATGTTTCCGAGACTCCCTAAGAGAAACCATTTTAGTTTCTCAAATTGAAATCTTGAAACAATATAAAATTGTCAATTAATTGTTGTAATCGATAATTACCAAAAACCGTCGAAAACAATAATTTGTAAAATAAATTTGTTTTAAAATCAAACCCCTCTTTATATTACGGTATTGCCGCTATTGAATTTTTTTTTCTTTTCTTATCATTATTTAAACTCTATGTACTTGATGATATTATCAATTGTCTTTTAGTATAATTAATAGTGAGTTTAATATTTATTCACGGTTTCATTTTATCAAATCTTGTTATATCAACTAACATGTTTGACTTTCATATCCATAACATTTAATAGTCATTGTATAAGAGGGTTTGATTAGACAATAATGTAACAATGTTTTACACTATTAATGAATAATAATGATAATAAGAATAATAATCTCTTGTTTGAACAAGATTTGATCTTTGATATTGTCATCCCTCTCACAATAAGAACCATTGATTTACAAACTATTACGAATGGTTTAACTAGTGACAAAGAGATTTGGATAATATGCATAAAATTATAAGCTCAAATTTTACTGTCATGGATATTTCAAAAACAACCATTAATTGATTTATTTGTTATATAACACAGCGGGAGTACTCATGACTAGCGAAACCAACACAGAAACGTCAAATATGAGAGAGTACGTGGCACCTATGTTTAATATCACATTATTTTGACTCTGCCCACATTCTTTGAAGTTTTATTTTTTTATTTACGACTTTGATGTAGTCACAGTCTTAAATGTTCAAAGCTGTTTAACACGGAGTGGTCAAGAAGATTCTCATGCAGGTAATTATGGCTGTCAAAACCGGTGGTCCATCTGTTTAGGCCCGCAGACTTAAATGGATTGGACTAAAAATATACATATTTTTAAGGTCTGACTCGTTTATGATCGGTCTGCGGGTCTAAACGGACTACCCGCTAGCCCGTTTAATTTTTAAAAAAAAAATTCAAAAATTTAAAAAAAATTAAAAAAATTAAAAAAATTCACGGGCTCATAGGCCGTTTCACAGGCCTAAACGGGCCGGACCAATTTTTTTTTCAAAATTTTGCAGACCTATTTTTTCATGTAAAGTCCGTCAACCCATTTTTACAGCCCTAGAGGTAATGCTTATAAGCAAATTTTGAGTTTGAATGGAGGATAAAGTTCCGCATGCTTGCTGCATCTTGAGTTCATAACTTGTAACTTTCATTTTTGGTAACTTTTAAAAACTATGGACAGATCACAATACAAAAATTAATTTCGTCAAGAAAAGAAAATTTTCACTTGTTACATTTTCCACAAATGCATGTTCGTATTTGAAAAACTTTTCTCAAATAAATTACTATCGAATTTCCTTCATTTTATAATATCTGCTATTTTTAAATTACTAGCTATCGAACTAGCAATGTGATTTATAAATATACTAAATTTAAAAATTGATGAATATTATAAAATAAATGGAATAATAGTTGTGTGTATTAATACAAATTGAATAATTTGACATGTATTAATACAAATTGAATAATTTGACATAGTCGCAATAAAGTTAGATTATTTTCCACCAACTTTATTAAAGATAGTGGTTGAGCTTATGGTTTAGTAGTTGTTTCTATACTTGTTGAGACAAAATGACCCAAGCTCAAATCATAGTGGGTAAAAAGTCCTACTAATCTTAGTAAAAAAATGTTATAAAGATATTCTTATTTTATTTTCAGTTGTGCTAACTTTATCGTAACTAACAAATGAGATGTCGCTAAGATGAAATTTTGAAAAAGTTTTAACTACGGTTGTTTGCGTAGAAAATCAAACGGGTGATTATATGCCAAAGGACAATTTGGGTAAACAAATGTGACCATGAGAGCTTATTAATGGTAGAGATTAATTATGCACAAAATACAAATAGCTTAATTAAATTGTTTATCAAGAAATAATCACCATTACAACAACACCAACAAAGTCTTATCCCACTATGTGGGGTTGACTACATGGATCAAGCAACACCATAGTGTTTTATCAAGAACCATGTTTTCATGTAAATCATTAACTTCTAAATCTTTTTTAATAGTTTTCTCTATAGTTTTTTTAGGTCTTCCTTTCCCTCTAGCTATTGAGTTACTCGCCACTTGATCTACTCTCCTCACTAGGGCTTCTAACGGTCTTCTCCTCATATGTCCAAATCACCTAAAACAAAATTCTACCATCTTTTGTATTATAGGTAATACCCTGACCTCTGTTAGATACAGAAGGCAAAACGTGAATTTTGCCATGAACAATTATTTAACCAATGTAACTAGGAATGGTTTAGTTAGCTGGCACTTTAACTTGAGTAACAAGTTAACAAACCAGTGGCTGGTTAGTTTTTCAGTTAGTTAGTTAGTTGCTATAGCTTGTGTATCAAGCTACTACACACTTGTATATATAACTGGTTATTATCAATGAAGAATCACTTCTGATGATTCAATTTTCAGATCATCCTTTTTCTCTCTAATTTGTTCATAGTTCATACTGCTGTAGTATGATTTCTCACACTGCACATATGCAGTTTCATCAACCTCCTCCCTAATACAATCGTTACTAATCCTATCTTGTCTACGGTGTCCACTGTAACACCTGCTTAAGTCTTAAATGATGCTCGTTAGGTTGTTAATTGTTCGTGTACGTGTATAGTCATACGTGCATGGAAATTTAACGGATATCGTAAAAATTATCTAAACAGAAAAACACTATGTTCTAACTGTCCTAATAAGGAATTTAAATTAGTCAAAGGTACTCGTAATTTTATTTTCGTAAAACTGAGTTTTACGAGTACCTTTGATACATTATTAAATTTCAGCGACGACAGAAAATTGATCCGGATCTCGCGAAATTTTGCGAGATCGCGAAACTATTACCTTGACTGACATTTTTAGAAAATAGAATTTGTGATTTAATTTTTCAGTCTAAATAAACGGTTCGTATTTTTTATTTATTACATGAAATCCTTTCTAAGAAAAAAGCGGGATGTTACATCCACACATCCACTGTAGCATCCTCATTTCCACAATATTGAGTTTATTCTCATGTTGACTTTTTACTGCCCAACACTCAGTCTCGTATAACGTTGTTGGACTTACAATTGTGCATTAAAATTTTTCCTTAAGCTTGAGTAACACTTTTTTATTACACAGAACTCCGGATGCACTCCTCCATTTCATCCACCCAGCTTGGATCCTATAATTAACATCACTCTCTATCTCTCCATCACTCTCAATAATCACCATTACTTTGGAAAAATTAAATTTTGCCCAAATTTATTTAACTTAACCACATTAACACTTACTCACTTCACACCACTAACACAAACCCACATGAACCACCAATTTCATCTTTTCTAATTCAAATTTTAACATCCCTCTAATACAATATTTTTAATTTAAATTTTAAATTATTTAATAATCAAAACAAACATCATTGAGTTTTTCTTTATTCTCTAAATTTTAATATATTTTATTTAAAATTACTGTCATCTCATTTAGAAAAAAAAATTACCAAAAAACAAAATTATTTATCCAAGAATTTTTTTTTATTTAAGCCATTTATAAATGAAATACAAAACACATATATAAAAATAATTTCATATAATACACGATAATTATAGCAGTTTATTGTAATTACAATGTCTATAGATTATGAAATCTAAGCTTGGCCAATGATATGCCTTGCTAAGTCAACAAGCGTAAACCGATCAGGTCAAGTTTTACATTCGCTTTCCTTTGAATTACTTAATAAGTCTAGTCAGAGACTCCGGCTACTTGTCCATATCGAAAAGTGTTTATCCATTTATTTTTCCTTTTTATTAACTACTCTATAATTTATAATATCCTATTTTGACCTAATTAACGGAGCAGATTCATTCATCCTTTTCCTTAACCAATGTGACTCTTAAAGCTTTGTCTATGATATGGTCGACAATAGGAAACCCAATAAAATATGTAACCCAAATTAATAGCGACTTGTGTATTGTAAAAGAATTATATGATTTAAACCAGCTATTAACCAGATAAATTTTGTCATTGTATATTTATATATTATTATGAGAAGAACTGGCCTCCATTGTTAGTGTAAAGTCTTTTTACACTGGCATTCAATCAAATGTTGACACATAAGTTAAAAATAATTGATTATCTCTCCCAATATTTGAACATTCATGCATATCAAATAATTTGATTGGATTTAGTGTAAAAAAATTTACACTGGGTGAATGACAAGTATTCTCTATTGTTATAACTTTTACATTTAGCATGCAGAATGATTTTTTGTATTTGTGTCCCTTTGGTACCCTTAGTTGTATCAATAACCTTTATAAATAAGTGATTTATATTTAATGTCAAAGCCATTACTTTTTCTATAATTTTTATTGTAAAATAAATAAAACACGACACTCAATATTAGTTATTAAATCTTAGTAAGTATTAAATAAAAAATACTAGACATTTTTTACGTGACCCAAAACAAACCAACTCAACTAAATTATGTAAATTATTCGAATTCATTTTTCTCTCGAATCCAAACCAAACTAATAATTTGTTTACACACTTCATAGAGCTATAAGAATATAAATAAAATTGATGATAAATTGAAGATTTGATTCTGATGCAGTATTTATATAAAAGTTTTCTACACAATTAATATTTAATCATCTTTACTATTAATAAAGGGGTTAAATCGAAATAACTACCCTTTGTCACTTTTTTTCAACCATTATACCCCCTTTCATCCAAAAATACACAAAACTATCTATTTCAATTTTTAAAATTTTGAATCCCATTTTTACACTACAAGAAAAGCACTTTATGAAAATAAAATCATCTATAATATGAATTTTTTTTTATGAAGAGAACTTCTTTTCTAATTATTTAAGATCGATAAATGCTTATAAGAGGTAAACAAATAAATAGTAAAGAAAGAATATTGATAGAAGAGGAATTCGTGATTGAGAGAAAGGATGAGAGAATTGGTTTGTGATGTGAATGAGAATGAATGAAAAAGTTGATTCAGCAGGTATGGAAACCTCTGTTTGTGTGTGTGTGTATATATATATATATATGTATATATATATGTATGTATGTATGTATGTATGTACAACTCAAGTTGCTTGCACCACAAGCAAAGCCAAGTAACTAACTTAACCATCATAACCAATCTTAACTAACTTAACTACCCCAATCACATTGCCTAACCTGCATCCAGCTCACGTGGATGAGTTTCCTCTAACACCCCCCCCCGCAATCTTGGCCTGGCTTAAACAGATTGTGCAGCCCAAGATTGGACAAAATCTCATGGAATGGCATCGAGCTAAGGGGCTTGGTGAACACATCAGCAAGTTGTAATTTAGAGGAAATGGGGGAGCAAGTGTATGAGCCCTGATCGAAGCTTTTCGCTGACAAAATGGCAGTCTATCTCAATATGCTTCGTTCGCTTGTGGCGGGATTTTGGGCAATTTGAAGAGCAGATTGGTTATCACAGAAGATTGTGGCAGGTGCAACATGTTTCATTGCCAAATCAGTTAACAAAAATGTTAGCCGTTGGACCTCACACGTGGTTACAGCAAGAGCCCTGTACTCAGCCTCACAGGACGATCGAGAAACAACACTTTGTTTCTTTGATTTCCAGCTAATAAGAGACCTGCCCAGAAAAATGCAGAAACTAGAGGTGGAGCACCTTGTGTCAGGGCATCCAACCCAATCTGCATCTGTGTAGGCTTGGAGCTGAAGTGGAGAGTCACTGGGGAAGAATAAACCAATGCCTGGTGCCTATTTGACGTACCTCAGAACCCGAACCGCAGCCTGCTGATGGATAGAAGAGGGTGCTGTCATAAACTGGGCCAATTGGTTCACGGCATATGATATGTCAGGTCTAGTGGTGGTGAGGTAGATGAGGCGCCCTATAAGGCGGCGATATTCAGTAATATCTGTGATAGGGTCACCTATATCCTTGGATAAACGTTGTGAGTTATCCATTGGAGTTGTGGCCGATTTGCAAGCAAGCAGAGATGCGTCTTGAAGGATTTCTAGTGCATACTTTCTCTGAGATAGTGAGATACCTGAATTGTTTCTAGAGATTTCTAACCCCAGAAAGTATTTGGCTTCACCAAGATCCTTTATTTTGAAAGCATCATTAAGGAATGATTTCATGTCATCAATGCCTGAAAGGCTACTGCTAGCAAGGAGAATATCATCAACATAAACCAACAAGGCTGCGAATGATGTGGAAGTGGCCTTGATGAATAAAGAATGATCTGAATTTGACTGAGCATATCCACATGAAAGGAGGGCAGTGGACAACTTTGAGAACCACTGCCTGCTTGCTTGCTTAAGGCCATAAAGAGATTTCTGCAGAAGGCATACTTTGTTAGGACCAGGGGCAGGGAATCCTTGGGGTAATTTCATGTACACTTCCTCATGGAAATCACCATGTAGGAAAGCATTGTTGACATCAAGTTGATGTAAATGCCATTTCTTAATGGAGGTTAAGGCTAGCAAGAGTCTAATAGTAGACATTTTTGCTACGGGACTAAAGGTATCCATGTAGTCTACTCCATGTGTTTGATTATAACCCTTTGCAACCAAAAGGGCCTTATACCTCTCAATGCTTCCATCAGCCTTTAGTTTGACCTTATAAACCCACTTGCAGCCAATGGTATGCTTACCATTAGGGAGGTCAACTAGTTTCCAAGTGTTGCTCAATTCCAAAGCTGCAATCTCAGCAGCCATAGCATCCCTCCAACAAGCATGTTTCACAGCTTGGGAATAAGAACTAGGTTCAGAAATTGTGGAGATTGTAAGAAGAAATTTCTGATGAGCAGGAGAAAAAGCAGAATAGGAAATAACAGACTGGAGGGGATGTTGAACTGTAGGTTGAAGGGAATATGAGTTTGCAGAACTAAGAAGGTTGCAATGATAGTCTTGGAGGTAATGAGGGATGGTTTTAGGCCTGAGGATCTTCTAGGACCTGGTGCAGGCTACTGCAGGTCTGTGACAGCAGAAGAAGCAGGATCATCTATTATGTTGGAAGGAGCTTCATGATCAGCAGGAGCATGAGTCAAAGAGGGTGGTTCTAAGTCTGTAGCATAGGGAAAAAATTCAGGGAAAACATAGCCAGAATCCTTGTCTGTTGAGCTTATATATGGAAAGAAGCTCTCATAAAAATGCACATTCTTGCTCATGAAAATGTCCGTTGTGGTAATGTCATAGAGCATAAAGCCTTTGACTCCAAGTCTATATCCAAGAAAAATACATTTTCTAGCCCTTGGATCAAGTTTGCTATGGTTTCTATGCAGTGAATTGGCAAAGGCAAGACATCCAAAAACCTTAAGGAAGGTTAAACCAAGAAGCTTATGAAACAAGAGACAATAGGGTGTTTTGTCCTGAATTGCAGCAGAAGGTAGCCTGTTAATGAGAAAAACAACATGTTGGACAGCAAATGACCAGAAGGATGGAGGCAAGTGAGCTTGAAACAGAAGTGCCCGAGTGACATTCATTAGGTGTTGATGCTTCCTTTCAACAATAGCATTTTGTTGTGGAGTCTTTACACAAGATAATTGATGGATGATGCCTTTTGTAGAGAAAAAGATGAGAATTTCGAAAAAGAGAAGAATGCGGAAGCGTTTTCCTCGATGATACCATGATAGAAGAGGAATTCGTGATTGAGAGAAAGGATGAGAGAATTGGTTTGTGACGTGAATGAGAATGAATGAAAAAGTTGATTCTGCAGGTATGGAAACCTGTATATATATATATGTACAGCTCAAGTTGCTTGCACCACAAGCAAAGCCAAGTAACTAACTTAACCATCTTAACCACTTAACTAACTTAACTACTCCAATCACATTGCCTAACCTGCATCCAGCTCACGTGGATGAGTTTCCTCTAACAAATATACTAAAATTTCAATCTATAAACTCCAACTAAATGATAGTGAAATTATTAGAATATATCGCATTAAATAAGGGCTAATTAATGAAAATAAAAAACTATGTTTTGTGAGTTTAGTTACATTAGTATACATAAACGCCATTTAAGACACATTATTTGTACATAATTGTACAATGTAACCACGTTAGTCAAGTGAATCAATCAACAAACACAAGATGCAAATAATGCAATTTAGAAATTCAACATTCAAGTCTTTTGAACACAAACCAACTAAAATTAATTTTCTATCTCTAATATTCTTATATTCCTAGTGTTTTAGTTAAGGTTATAAAATGGTTTTATTTATATAATTAGGAGTAGTTTAAGTGTGTTATATTTTGTGTACATGTACATGTTGGATACCCTGTAGGGAAAAAAAAACTTCTCCCTGTCATGGGTATTACCAACAGGTATCCACGAACGTAGATAAAATTGCCAAGCCGTAATGGGAGATAAGTTTTCTCCTTACTTTTTATCTTAAAAATTAAAGGATCTCAAGAGATGGGCATAACTTGTCCTGATAATGAGTATCTTTGTAATTTATAGTTTAACTGCATTGCGACCGTAGCAGAGGTAGACCTTTATCTATAATGGGTAATTCTGAATAATTACAATTTTGTATACTAGTAGGCCAGTGTTTGTCAAATTGGGAACATGGGAGAAAGTGGATGCGAGTGAATAGTTACTTCAGAGATATAAAATATGGATTTATATAGGAGTTTTTTTTATATATTATTATTATAGTTCCAAAACTGAAAAAAAAATCATTTATTGCAATGAAGAAAGTAAAAACAAATAATTATTTTTTTAATCCTCTTTATTAATAGTATAGAGAATGTAATTTTTTTAAAAAAATACTTAAAATAGAAATTATATATCCGAAAATCACAATATAGTATATATACATACGGGGATTACTATGATACCCCATCATATTCAAGGGTACTAGTACCCTATGATTATCTATGGCTAAGAATCAGTCACGTGTCTCATTAACTTTAAATACTTATTATTTTAAACTTGAAAGTAAATCATGACCGATGAAATATAAAGATGTATCGATACCCTTATAATAACATGGGTACCGAAGGAAGAACCATATTTTTAATTTTAAAAAAATTACCAATGAATTTATTCATCACTACAAAAGTCACAGTGAGATACTTTTAATGCTTGTCTCTGACGGATATTTTTGTTGCAAACTTTTTGACAGATTACAAAATACGTCAGTAATGTGTGATCGACGAGGATTCCTTGCATTGAAAGATATGTCAGAAACACTAAAATCCGTTGGCATTTGCCTTATATTTGTCAGTACAAAGTGATTTTCTTGTAGTGTTTGTTTTAATTTCCATTTCTTATGTTTTCTATTACATAGGAAATACGAACCCTCTGTGAGTTTGTCGTGTCTATGTGTCCGACATATCGTAGACACCGACACACTAGGACACTCGTCTAACACATGTATTCCACATGTTTAAAAGTGTCCAAATAAAAAGTTCATAATTGGTCGTGTCTAGGCTACATTTGGAAGTTCTCAGGCCATGTTTGGGCCATGTCTGCGCAAAAAATATTTTAAATACTAAATAATTTACAGTAATATGGATTATGGACACTTATCGAATTAGTGATTATTGGCACAGAAAACTATTTAGAATGCTCCACATATTTCGAAAACATTGAACATTGAGACTATTGAAAATATAAGGATATTATTTATAAACCCTGAATTTTATACATATATATGTTGTGTCTATATCCTATAAATTTTTTAAGTTAGTTTGTCCCCCTGTCTATGTTGATGTCGGTGCTTTGTAGTCTATTACATTAGTAAAAACAATTAAAATTATAAAATCTTATTTTCTAATTTTATTTCTTGTGTTCACTACCTCTTTCACAAAGAGAGTGTCAGAACGGCAAATAGGGCTACTGAGTTAATTACTTAGGTCTCTCTTCGTCTCAATTATGATTCTGTGTATCAGGTATGTTTTGTGAATTTTGTTGAAAAATAATATATTATAATTCCATCTAAATACTTTATATTTGAAAACTTAAATCATTGTTCTATCACAGCTTAATGGTAGTGAGCACTGCGCCTGTAGGTTCTGTATTCAAATCACATTTGTCAAATTATTATTATTTTTTTTAGGAAAATGCTTTACTTATTTATTTTTTATTCCTTTTTAATGTTCTTTGCGACGAACAATCAGTCGCAAATAACTTCTGCCGCAATTCTCTTGCAAACTTCGTTGCAAATTTGTTTATTGCCAATTTTGCCACAAATCCCGTTGCAAACGGTGTCTGCCGCAAATTCTGCTATAACTTAGTAGTGAGGCCAAAATTACTTTGTGGCGGAGCTGTGCCCGCCGCAAATTTTCCGTTGCAATTTGCTATTTTTCTAGTAGTAAAAAATTTATTGTTTTCACTAGCTATTTCATTCACAAACTTTTTAGAGTAGAAAACATGTGAAATGAAAACAAAAATCTAATAAATTACAAAAATCTAATAAATTATTGGTATCAATCACCATAAAAAATAATAATAAAGTGTAATTTTACACATAATTTAAAGTAGAATATAATTTTAATAAACATCAAAAATAGTATGGGGGTAATTATCCGGTATAATTATTTGAAGGGACCAAGTAAATAATATATAGTATAACTTTACTAAGATAATTGAAATTCCAAGAGTGACCATACCCGTCCTCAACTATCGAAGGAGCCGCCATGTGACTGAATTTTTATTTTTATCTGATTTTCAGGTCTGTTCACGTTTTTATTATTTATTTATTTATTGTTTTTGTATGTTCTGCATCTCTTATCCCAACCAAAAGAAGTAAATTAATCTAAGTTGCTTATAATGTCTTTCCAGAACTAATATATTGTACGATAGAAAATTCTAAAGTTCCAAGTCTTGGTAGCAAGCTATAGCTAGGATAACATAGAATTCAGGTCATTAATTTATTAGGTGATCTGATTCACTTCCCTCTTCTACACAATTCTAATGAATCAATCAAACAAACTCCTCAATATCTTCATGTTTGCTGATTCGAATTTTCATTTTTTTTTATATTTATAAGAAAAAATAGACACATCGACACAAAAACAACTAGATTCTGATCAAGATTTTACAACTTCGGCCATTAATTGAAGGAAGTTTCTTTCTGGATAAATATTCCTTCTAATTAAACCTTTTATTTTTCGCAATTTTTAAAAATTAAATTCGAGAAATTTACTTTTGAAAATTATTGAGTGAAAAATGGTATACAAGGCAGGGTCAAAGACCCATGCATTTAAGAGACGGCTTTAATATCTACCTAAAGAAGTTAACAAGTGATGAAGATGAAGACGTCAAAGTCCTCAGTCAAGTTGGAAGGTTGAAGTTCGTCTCAGAAGAAAAGAAGCTTCTGTTTTCTGAAGAGTGGACTATTCTTTTGCTTTCAATTTTAATTATTAATTATTGTGTAGGGTAGAGAGCAAGGGGTGTGACTTTTGGGCACTGTGTGACTATATGTCCTAATAATGCAATGTGCTACACAACAAAATGGCCCTTTTTTTCTTATCAAAAGAAAATGGCTATTTCATTTCTGGATTTATTTCGCCGCAGGTTGAGAATTCAGTGCCAAAATCCACAGTGTCACGTCACCCAATGACCAAAAATTTGTCAACTAGTAGCAACAAGACTAAGAAAGTGAATGCCCTAGGGAAGCTTTTTAACTCTAATATTATTTTGAGATCTTATCTTAGCATACAGTTAAATTGTTGTTCTTCTCCATTTGTATATTTTGAAATTGTATTGTTGTTACAAAGGCTTCCTGATCCACCGCATCAGTAAAAAGCCTATTTGTATCATTGTACATCATCATGGTAAAGCATTACAAATCATTACTAATATTATTTTCTCCATAATATTGGCCGAAGAAATGAAAGTCTATATTTTGGTCAGGGTTTGGATATTTAGCGGTCATATGTAAAAAAAAGTATTTTGTTAAAAGAGATATACTTATTTTAATAATTTCAAAACTTTAAAGTAGATTAGTTATGACGGTAAAAATTTACACAATAAAAAATACTAAAAGTATGTATACTTTTTTTTTTTTTAACTACGAGAGATGTTGTATGATGGTAATTTATTTACCTTGTTTGAGAGATGTTGTATGGTGGTAATTTATTTACCTTGTTTTATAATGATACAACGTACCTTCGATCTTTACCCATGACAAAAATAAAACATTTAGTGGTGAGCTACTGCGATGCAATGAGATTAATCACAGTTGCTGAAGGGGAACTCTCTATTCTAATTGCCTTGCTTTGGGGATCAGCTGCCACGTAGCCCTCTCCCCGAACCCAACTTGCCATCTGGCGTATCTCTGGGCTTCATGTTTGTTAGCACTTCAATTTTGTTATTGGGCCCGCCTACATTGCATGTAACACTTTGGCCCAAAACATAGTACTAAAAAATAAACATAGCTGGATCGAAACTAGTTTTTGGTTTGAGAACTTTGGAGAGGCATGTAATGTATTTAAAAAAAAAAGATGGTTGGCTAAGAAGTGTCAAAAGAAACTCTAAAACCTTATATTTTTAACGAAATATTTTAATTTTAAACATGTTAACAAGGCGATTATTGTAAGATTATTTTATAATCTCATGATAATATAGTGCATGTAACTAATAGTAGAGTTAACTCTAATAAAAGAGCATTAAAATGATGGCAATTAATCCTATAAAAGATTATAGAGTTAGTGGGGGTATTTTGGTAAAACCGATCATCCCCTCTCCCTTATAAATAAGATGTCATTACACAAAGAAAAACAGGGGTTCAAGGATGCCAAAGAATTCAGAAAACATTAAGGTTTGAGGTCTGCCATAGAAAACGCTCTTCTTACAATCAGAAAGGGTTGAAAGGATCAAAGGAAGTGAGGGAAAAAGAATCTGTTAATACGATTCAATCGCAATATGGATCTAGATATGCGTTTCTATTCTTAACCTCGTTTACAGTGTGATAATCATAAATTTCAAGATCGTTGTTTCCATGAGTTGGTCAATGGAAAATCACAACTCATAGTGGACGCTATGGTGCCACTATTTTTTCCTTTTCTCTATTTTTTATCCTCACTATTTTATCTTGATTCCACCGGGCGTGTCAATTTGTTTAATGGGATTTTTGGTTAAGGAACGACCAAAAATCATAGTTTTGCTTCTCTATCTCAATTCGGGGAACAGAAGCAATTCCTATGAATATCAATATGCTATCACTTTGGGTGGCCTATCACAATTCATTATCGGTCGCCTCAAAATCATCAATGGGTCGCTTTTATGACTTTTTATTGGTCGTCTCATGAACATCATTGGGTTGCGTATCACAACTTAGAACCTGAGGACCTTATTCTTAACTTTTTAGTATAACAGCTTATAGAAGATTTTCGTCCGAAACAAAGTGTCATGACAGTTGGCGCGGTGAAGCATGTATGATGCATAATATAAGATGTTACTTCACCTTCTTTCCAACAAGCTATTTCGATGATAAGTTAATTCCTACGCGCAAACACATTACATCAATAACCATCACACTGATTATATATAAGTTTGTACAGCTTTCAGAGAAATTATGATCAATTAGAAAGAAAAAACTGAACTTTAGTCACTTAAGGGCACAGGTCTGGTGATTGACGCACGTTCTAGTTATTAGCAGTTCTAGTAATCAAAGGGCCTTTAAGTAATTTAGATAGTACGCGTTTCTTTTCACCATTAGCTAGCTGTCTCTAATTAAGGTACAAGCATTGATGTAATTGATCGAAATCTAAACTCAATATTAGGAAAAGAAAGAAAAAGAAAGCCGGTTGACTCAAAAATTGAGAGCCTTCAGGTTTAGTTTGTAGCAAGTGTAAGAAATCTATATATGGATTGTGGCAAAATTGCAGCAAAATTTGCAGTGGAAAAAAATACACATGTTGTGGCGGAAAAGTGATTTTGTGCCGAAATTCGTGCTGCCACAAAAGTGTTGGATGCTAAACTCTTTGCGGCATAATTTTCTGCCTCAAAACACATTTTCTATCGCAAAATGCTAGTTTATGTCATGAACAAATTTTCACCGCAAATTTGCAACGGCAAATATCCCGCCCCCCACAAATAGGCGACAACATTTTTCGCTGCGTGTTTGCAGTGGCAATTTCTGCCCACATTTGCAACGATTTAGCAGAAAAATTTGAGGTGGAACGATTCACTACAATTTTATGGGAGATTTTGTGGCGAAACAATTTCCAAGCAATACAAATTTTGGAAATATATTCAAAAATAATCAATTCTAATGCACAATTAAGAATGACAATATGGTAGGATGAGAGTAGAGGATAGTCTCGTATTCCCCACATCATGGATGAAAATTCACTTTATCCTTGCACGGATACCCATGTTTCATTACTCTACCTAGATGAATAGGTACCCCATAGATGACCAATATATCATTAAAAAATTTAATATTTTATCCAAATTTAATATAAATGAAGTTGTCAAAGGATGACATAGAAGTGTTCATGACCCGATCTAACTCCATGGCCTAGGCCGACCCAGCTCAGAGCTTTTTTAGTTGGGTTCGGATTATAAACTTGACCCAGTGACCCATGAGGCACTAAAACCTGCTAATTATGCAAAGACTTTTTTTGTGGCTCCAATTTTTAAATGTTAATTTTTTTTTTCTTTTAGATAAGTGAGTCAATTTTATTCTACAAGTGAGAAAAAAAAACGAGGGTAAACCACAATTTTTAAATATTAGATATCTTTCTTTTCCTCAATTTTCTTAATTACTTTAAGAGAAAAAAGTGGTGGAAAAGCAAATAGCAATATGCAAATGTATAATGAAATGAGAAGTGGACATGTAGAATTATAGAACTTGTATTATCTTTGACTACAATGAGGATGAAGAAATATTATGTGAAGATAGATAATAAAAGATGAATAATAAAAGTACATGTCAAAATTTGTATAACATCAAAAGTAAAATTAATACTCCATCGACCTCAAGATCATTAAGATTGGATAAGAGCATAAGTTCTATAAACAAATTCCACTTCAAAGAAAACTTTCTCTTAAATACAATCTGAACTTTCTCTTATCTCTCAAGCCAGAATTTAGACTTTTCTTCTTCTCCACGAGAAATTTTCAGTCTCCCTCTCCTCTCCATCAAAGCTCATGGCTGCCACCATCATCAAAGATTTTCATCCTCCTAGCCACCATTGTCTCTCCATTCGGTTCCTTGAGCAAGACAACCTCTCCTCCATTCTTTTCATCGTCATTATTTTAGAGATTCCTCTCGACAATTCATCAAGCTAAATAAGAATTCAAGGGGAAGGACAAAGCAAGGAAAGATTTCAAGGTAGAGGTGGGTTTCCTGGCCCCGTCGAAGTCGAGGTTTTCGCCTTCAAGAGAAAGACTAAGCCATTCTAATAATTTTTTTTTCTCTAATTTGTGTTGTTGAAAAATCTGAATGCATGTTTGTTTGAATTATGAGATTGGATACTTTGAATTAGTTTTGGTTGAGGAAAATTGACTAGAGAAATGCATGTAAGGATTTTAACTAGAAATGTTAGAAAATCTTTGAGAAAACCTTGGAACTGTTTTATTTTTCATGATTATTGTATGCAGGGATTTTCATCACGGAAAAATAACCTCGTTTTTTAAGTCTACATGAAAAATTGAGTGAGAATGTTAAGTTTCACAATTCATTATCAGTTGTCTCAAAATCATCAATGGGTCGCTTTTATGACTTTTTTATTGGTCGTCTCATGAACATCATTGGGTTGCATATCATAACTTAGAACCTGAGGACCCTATTCTTAACTTTTTAGTATAACAGCTTATAGAAGATTTTCGTCCGAAACAAAGTGTCATGACAGTTGGCGCGGTGAAGCATGTATGATGCATAATATAAGATGTTACTTCACCTTCTTTCCAACAAGCTATTTCGATGATAAGTTAATTCCTACGCGCAAACACATTACATCAATAACCATCACACTGATTATATATAAGTTTGTACAGCTTTCAGAGAAATTATGATCAATTAGAAAGAAAAAACTGAACTTTAGTCACTTAAGGGCACAGGTCTGGTGATTGACGCACGTTCTAGTTATTAGCAGTTCTAGTAATCAAAGGGCCTTTAAGTAATTTAGATAGTACGCGTTTCTTTTCACCATTAGCTAGCTGTCTCTAATTAAGGTACAAGCATTGATGTAATTGATCGAAATCTAAACTGAATATTAGGAAAAGAAAGGAAAAGAAAGCCGGTTGACTCAAAAATGAGAACCTTCAAGTTTAGTTTGTAGCAAGTGTAAGAAATCTATATATGGATTGTGGCAAAATTGCAGCAAAATTTGCAGTGGAAAAAAATACACATGTTGTGGCGAAAAAGTGATTTTGTGGCGGAATTCGTGCTGCCACAAAAGTGTTGGATGCTAAACTATATGCGGCAGAATTTTCTGCCTCAAAACACATTTTCTATCGCAAAATGGTAGTTTTTGTCATGAACAAATTTTCACCGCAAATTTGCAACGGCAAATACCCCGCCCCCCCACAAATAGGCGACAACATTTTTCGTTGCGTGTTTGCAGCGGCAATTTCCGCCCACATTTGCAACGATTTAGTAGAAAAATTTGAGGTGGAACAATTCACTACAATTTTATGGGAGATTTTTTGGCGAAACAATTTCCAAGCAATACAAATTTTGGAAATATATTCAAAAATAATTAATTCTAATGCACAATTAAGAATGACAATAGGCTAGGATGAGAGTAGAGGATAGTCTCGTATTCCCCACATCATGGATGAAAATTCACTTTATCCTTGCACGGGTACCCATGTTTCATTACTCTACCTAGATGAATAGGTACCCCATAGATGACCAATATATCATTAAAAAATTTAATATTTTATCCAAATTTAATGCAAATGAAGTTGTCAAAGGATGACATAGAAGTGTTCATGACCCGATCTGACTCCATGGCCTAGGCCGACCCAGCTCAAAGCTTTTTTAGTTGGGTTCGGATTATAAACTTGACCCAGTGACCTTTCAGGTAGGGTTCGAGTTATGCTTTAAGTTTGACCCAACCTGGTTCAAAGTCATATAATTCTTTAAAATTAGTGATAAATTATTTAAATGGTAACAATTCTCAATTCAGTAGCCAACTAAATTTGGTCTAGTAGTAAGGGGTTAGTCCACCACAAAGTAACGAACTATAATTCAAATCTCGATTGAGAGAGTCCTTTAAAATTAAGTGTCAATACTCTTATAGATAGGGATGACAATTCATACCCTACCCATGGGTATCCACCCCAATGCGTTGGGTAAAAACTCATTATATTGTAGTAATTACTCGCGCTAGTAATTACCCAAAACTACCCGTGTAGGTGTTAGGGTAGGGTTCAACTACCCCGACCCTACCCGCACCGCATATATATTATATATATATATTATTGATATTATATGTGTGTGTTGCTTAGGCATGAATTGTGGTTGTCATTTTTTTGTTAAATGATTATTTTTAACTTATTTTGTATGCTTTAGTTTGACTTTTCTCCATGTATCTAGTAAATTTCAATATTTTATTATGTAAAAAATGTTATCTTTATTTAAGTTTTATGAATTGAGTAGTTATTAGTTTAAATTATGTTGTTGTCATGCACTAAAATAAATTTTTTTTTTCTAGTTGACACTTATATTATATTATGTAAAAATAAAAACATTTTCTAGAAAGTAATAGGTAGGATAGAGTAGGGTGAGGGTTTAAATATTTTTTGTGGGTAGGGTTAAAGTTTTTGTTTTTAAAACTCCTAGCTAGGGTAGGATGGCTTTTTTTTATTCAATAAGTTGAGCGTATAGTTAACATTGAACCAAAATTCTACACAACCATACTCATTGTCATTCCTACATATAACATTATATCCAATGGAAGGGTACCTATGAGAAACTAAAAAAAAAATCATCAATTTAGTAACCTAAATAACATCTAACCAATTAAAAATGGGCGGTGCAATTAATTTGTTTATTTTTATAATAATTAATTAATATGATTTAAATTAATCTAATCAATAGATTTATAAATTAAATATAGTGTTTGAAATTAATTAATATGTTTTATATACATTACTGGTTAAAACGAGTCAAAATAGGATTTAGTTTCACTCAGATGAGTTATCAGATACAAAACTTAAATTATATAATATTTATAATTGTTAAGATTATTTTAATTCATTTTAAGCGTTTATAAATTTAGAAGATATGATCACTCACAGTTTTATAGTGTAAGAAAAAATAATCTAAAATATTTATAATATTTTGAATTAATAAAGTAAGAAAAATACTTTGGAAGAGCTTGGGATGTTGTACTGAAAATCAGTTCACAAATCACTCGTTACGCCTTCTTCTAATTCATCGTAGTTTGATATCGGATGATGATCCACCGTATTGATTGAGGTGTGCTTTTACAAAACAGGATGAAAATAAAAGTTTTGCGAAAGCAGCAGGAAGCATCTACAAAATAAATTGAAGAATACATCAGGATAAAGCGTTACATTTATGTATGTATATATAAATATATAAATAAACTCAAAATGAATTCTCCTAACCACTTTATTGCTTAGAGACTCATCATATGTGTGTGTGTTTTTTTTTTTTTTTCAAATGTGATGGCAAATGCAACTAAGACTCCATCGACCTCAAGATCATCAAAATTGGTAATGATGTGTGGTATCATATTCTTTGTAAGGAGTAAATTATGTGTTTGAGTAACAAAAAGAAAAGATTTATAGAGTAAATAGTATTGATTAAAAAAAAGAAAATATAAAACTTCATTGATGATATAGGAGACTTATTCGTTTTTTTTTTTTTTTGTATATGATAGGTTTTCTTTACCCAAATATGATATGTTCTTTTGTATGCATATCTTTGTATTCCCATAATATTTTGACATATATAAGGATTAATGAATTTCATTATTATTCTTGATTGTACATGAACAAATAAAGAACAATATGGTAATGTTATACATTTCAGATTTAATTAATAAATAGATTTTAGATTTAATTGATAAAAACCATTCAATAAATGAATTTTAAAAAATGAAAATTATGTGTTATTTAGAATACTTAGAATGACTAGAATTTAAAATAGAGGTTATTAGAGGAGATTCTATTTATGGTATTATCTCAAATTTTGTGTATAAGTATAATTAATTCACTTTTTTTTTAATATGTTAATTTGTCCTCAAATCTTATACTTCAAAATTAAAATTTTGTATTCCCCAGAATAACTACTTTAACACCTAAATCATCAAATAACAATTTTAACATGTAAATAATTTTTTTATTCCCCAAAATAACTATTTTAACCAAATTTAATAGTTTAGATGCTCAAATAAGGTAAATAGAGATTATATACTTTCAATATGAAATTAGTACATTAATTTCACAAATTTTAGAATCACAAATAAATCTTGATTGAAAATAAGATCATCATTGATTAATCGTGATTAAATGTTTTTTTTAGGGTGCAACACACCAAAATTCAAAAGATTCAATGTTAAATCAATTAATTGGAGATTTAGATATTAAAACAAATCCCAGCGATTCAAAATAAACAAATTGTTAGAACAAATCCAATTCCAAATACTAAAAAATAAACCATAACATCATGATATAGAAACTGTCAAGATAAACGATTAAAAAAAGTTCAACCACAAAAATGCAAAATACCAATAAAATAAAATAAAATAGCATTCCTCCTCATTCTTTACTTTTTGGGACGACCTTCCTCATCTTGGTAGAGGATCCACTGCATTCTTCACTTGATAGGTTTTGCAAAATGCCTTGGAATTGTTTAAATCTGGTTGCACTTGTTCATTGTCATCTGCATCTAAGGTCTAAGAAAAATACCAAGACGATTATATTAGTTGACCATATGAGTAATTAACAAAGCTTTATTTAAAAAAAAAAAATTCAAAATATCGATATATGATATACCTTGGTAAGATCTGAGTACTTAGGACCCTTAGTCTGGGGTTCAGAATCATCTGGGAAACACGAGAGTTAATATGGAAAAGGTACAACTATGTTAGATTTGTAGATTTTTTTTAACAATTATGTAGTTTGAATAAACTATAAAAATATGAGTACATATTTAAATTTATACGTCTAAAATGTTAGTGCTCCATGAATTTGTTGATGATGGTTTCATCGGAGCATAATTTCATAACTGATATGCTGGTTGGCTGAAAAGCATTGAAGTCTTCTAGCTTAACAGCAACTTTGAACAAGAACTTTTTTTAATGAAGCCATAAACCTTGTAAGGAGTACTTACATTCTTCCAACCACCCTGGATTTGTATAAGTAATAAAAATTACCAACAATTTTTTTCCTTCAAATAAATAAGGATGTCTAATGGAAAATGTTTTCTCCGTAGTAGTTGAATAAAATTGAAGTTTGAATAAAATTATTTGCAGAGTAGATAGAGTAGTACGTACACACATAAAGTGATTTAATTCATCTTTCTTGTTATAGAAATAATTCAGCCGAGAAATAATAAACTAGTGAGCATTACATACGACTTAAGCGTAAGTAATTAGCTAGGGTATTACAAAATGCATAATAATCACTAAATAATTGTCGCAAAATGATAATTTTGGTGTAGTGATGGTGAGGTGGAGCAACCATCATGTGGATCAAACTCGAAGGCATTTCCCTAAGGATTTTCCTCTACGTTTGTTGTCTGGTCGATAATTGTGGTCTTCTTCTTGGGTGCCATCACGTCTTGCACAAAACAAGAGAAGATAATCAACAGCAGTACTATTTCACATAGACGAGGCCAATGTACATAGTAATGAAACTAGAGCTTTAGATTACTTGAAATGTGAGATTGGAAGATGATGGCGAATGTGATTGGGAATGAACAACTTATTGATATCTCTTTTATGAGAGGCATTAGAGGTGTACTTGTAAGAACTTCTAAGAACTTCGACACTCAAGGTAGAAAACGTGTAAAGGTAGGCCATTAAGGTTAGGTTCATACTTTTGCTCTATGTTAAGATGGTGGACATGTTCCGAGGCAGGATTTCCCTTATCTCAAGCTAGTATCGAACGTCCAATCTAAGTGTGATTGTCACGTGGGTGAAGCTCTTGCGAGGCCCATAGGATCCAATTTCTAGCTTGGACTCAACCCACGATCCCTTGCTATATATATTGAGCCTTCTTGGGCCATGAACTGGTCCGTAACAACACCTATACAAAAGCATTTCTGCCACAAATGACCGCTGCAAAGACATTTGACTCATACTCCATCACGAATTCTAAAGGAATTCTTATCCGTCACAAATTAATTTTCTTGTACTATGAGCTATTTCGATATCCATTTCTTTTAGAGTAGAATTAATATAGACGCGAGTTCATGAATATACCATTAATATTTAATAATGATAAATTATGGTTTTAATGGTATATTTTGACAAATATTCATATCGAGATTCATTGTACACCCAATTCTATGTACATTAATTGCTCCTTTTAGTCGTCACCCTGAGTCAACATGGGTTCAGTTGTGCACGTGTCCATTTGCACATGCAAATGATTTGACTGGCTATATTAGTTTTGATGCTAAATATACTAGCCGTAAGGAGTTACCCAGAAGATTTGGCTAATAAAGTCAAATAAGCAAATCTCATGGTGGGGTGCACCTAGTTAATTAATGAGGTTTTCTTCAGGTTTCATCCACGTTAACATTTCTTCCTTTGTACCCCATTTTATAAAACAGACAACTATAAAATATGATTCTGTTTTCCTTTTAACTACGTTTGGTTATACCCATGCCCCTTATGAATTCCTCATTTTATGTCCATGTGTATACCATTCAGTGACAAAGATCCTTTGATTTAGTAGCGTATCTTCAATTTGGTAGTGCATGATGGCGTCGGTATTGAATTTAATATAAAAAAAATTATACAATTGGTGTAAAATGGAGCACATACTCTCAATGATGTTACTTGTCTCCTATTAATTAATAGTCAGTTTGTATCAATTAAATTACCAATCATATATACATATCTTTGCCGTCAAAATTTTCCTCTAATCCGGGATTTTAGTGCTTGTCTTACATTTTCAAAATTTGATTCATTTCTTAATTATCAATTAGTGTCCGAATCTAATTAATTAGTTTCTTTTCTCTCTTGTGACATTCTTTTCTTGCAAAGCTTGTGTGATCAAGAGATCTCACAAATGGCCATTAGAAAAATATAAAGCACATGGAATAAGGAGATAAGTAGATATTAGACCCACTAATGTAGCTTAAGGATCAAGCTAAGCAATAAATAAGGATAACAAAAATATTATTAAAAATCAAAAGGTCACTTTGTAAGCCGTAGACAATGTTCACCCATCTTAATCCCTTGTTAAGAGAGGTAAAAGAAACATCATATAATATGTAAAATACCAACGGGGGTTGGTCCAAGTGGTAAGCGGCTTGGTATCGCTTAAGCAAGGTCCCGAGTTCGAGACCTTGTGAACGCAGTTATCTCCGCTGGGAGACTCACCCGCCATAGCCAGGTGCGCGACCCGGGTCGACCCGGATTAGTCAAGGCTAAGCCTTGGATACCGGGCAGGCAACCTAAAAAAATATAATATGTAAAATAAAAATTATGAAAATCTAAGACATGATCATCCGACATCACGTATTCATGTGTGGTTATGATTTCATTACATGGATAATTAACGTTTGTTATCTTGTATATAAACTTAGATAACATTCTAATCAGTCTTTGTCATGGGTAATTAAGTATCATTCAGGGCCCTACTTGTCAACCACTTACGGTATATATCAATTGTATGTGCAAACAATATCTATGTTGATCTTGATTAGTTCGGTTCGGTGCATGTGCTTCCCTTATTCTTTTTTTCCACGGATGTCTCCCATCCATGTCCGTGGAGTCTCCACTATATATGTATTGACATTTGTAACCACAGGCTAATCAGCCACAACGATTTATCCAGTTCAATAACCTAGCTAGGGTTCAAAGAATTCCATAGTTGTTCCCAAGTAAGCCTTTACTTTAATCCTTAAGATTGACAACTTTGGTCATATTAGTCTATAAGTTATGAAAATTCACTATGTGGCAAAACCCGATCAAGTTTGCCTTTTAACATTGGTCAAGTTAGCCTCTCTTAGAGCTTAATTTGATCTAGTTTTAGACGTTTTCATAATCTAGAAATTAATATGACGACATTGTTAACTCTAATGATTAAAGTGAAAATTTACTCGCACAAGTAGCTTTCAATGGTATTTTTACTCAACAGAATCAGTCATTTTTTGGTCATCAAAGGTTGCTAGGTTAATCAATCAAATGAAATCTATACAATCAATAATGATGCAAACATGTAGGTCCTGATTACAAATTGTTGATTAATATGTGTCAGCTTCGTAGTCTTGGGCTGCTAAAGTAAATGAATTATTAGGGTGTAATTGAATTAATTTATTAAGTATTCCAACAATTTATAATTAAAATTTAAGTGAAAGATTTTTTGAAATAATAACAAAAAGGTTTCCTTTAATAGTTAAACGTTTAACAAATAAGAACCACCTTATAATAATGTTTGTATGTATGATCAATAACCACTTAATTCAGCATAAATCAAATGGTGACCAAGTTCCTAAAAGTGAATATGCTACCCATATTTGAAACTTCACTAAACACTTGTAAAGAACTTTTATTGTTGTAAACTCCATGAAGCATGCTTTTTATTCAAAATCTGAATTTAACATAGAGGTAACATCCTCGAATTGAGTTAAATGACAGATACTATATATGTGTGCGCGCGTGTTTTACAAACAGATTAGACAAAACTAAGATGTTGCTTATAACTCTGATCTTGGATGGTTCTAAGAGCTTGAAGGTGGCGAACACAATGATAGATAAAGCCTTAAATGACAGTGAAGTACCTGCAAAAGACATTCTGATACTCAAATTAGCTTATGAGTGAATATAAAATAAATAATAGTTAGAGAATGTACCTAAGCATGATTGAAGTTCATGCTTATATACCGTGAGGTGATCCTTCTTATTTTGATTGTTAGTAGGTATTTGTAACCATTTCTAAAGCCATCATGAGTTCATTTATGAGTCATGTATACAATTACCCATAAAATCTCTATAGGTTTATAACTATCATGGCTGGTGTTATTGATTGCTCCCATATATAATTATGACCGGTTATAGAATCTCAAGTTCAATGGGTTGAGCACTCATTGTATGTTGGACACAGATAAGTAAAATTTATCTTGAAACTATGATGAGTATTTCGAACCCAGATTTGGACCGTAATAAAAATAATATATATATATATATATATA
>QANU01072397.1:287465-310633 GCA_003254905.1 Nissolia schottii | reverse complement strand
CTCACCCATACATCTGAATTAACTTATTTTTGCATCCATACAAATGTAAAAAATCCAGATTTCGTACATTTCTAACATTAAAACGCGAATAAATTATCGGTTTTATTTTAAGATCTACTCGCTTATTATTTAGTTATATTAATTTAAATTATAAAAGTAGACGCCAGATTAGTTTGTAGCGATCGAGATAAGAATTATTTCAACACAAGGGGCAAAGAGCAGCCCTAACCAATATATGTACTTGGTTCGGACAAAACTAAATTGTCTGTGATCGTACACATGCCGCTGGGTTCAACGAAGAACTTTCAAACTGTGAAGCCATCAAAGATCATGTGAGAGCGAATTAGAGGAAAAAGTTAATCTAAGAAAAGAAAAAATTGGCTGAGACAAAAAATGATATGCTAGGTGGGGCAAAAGATCTTATCAACAAGGATGGTTTTGTCCAGCAAAATCTAGAGCCTCTTCCTTTTGTGGGACCCTCTAAGATTTCCTGTCACATAAACGTCTCTATATAACAACATCATCCCCCTCATATCCCCACCCTTAAGTCCGTCCACCTTCCCCTCTCTCTCTCTCTCTCTCTTTGTTCTTTCTTGATTTTCAAGCCATATACAATCAAAGGGCTAATAAATAAAGCAATTAACATCGCATTGACCATAATTCTTGCATTTGGGAAGAAGGAAGATGAAGGAGGGCGGAGGCAGGAAACAAGGTGCAATGTCGCCGTGCGCGGCGTGCAAGCTTCTCCGGCGGAGATGCGCCAAGGATTGTGTCTTTGCTCCTTACTTCCCTGCGGAGGAGCCACACAAGTTTGGCAGTGTCCACAAGGTTTTTGGGGCTAGCAATGTCAACAAAATGTTGCAGGTATACATATATTCTTTAATTCTTAGTATTTTTCTGTGGATCGTATCGTATAATACATTGAAATTATATTATAACAATTCAATTTTATAATTTTTGAATAATTACACTCAAAAAATATGAAATTCATAATAAATCTCACACTTTTATGAATATTATTGTTTGAGAGTTATAAATTAACTTGTGATAGTATCATTTGTCTCAATTATACTTTATGTCATTTTCATGAAAGTTGTAGTAGTAGAGTACATTTCATAACCTAGTCATTTCGATTCATGTAGTATGGTGTGGGTCCCTTTGAACATTTTTACTTTTACAAGTCCTCCACTTTTGTTAAGCATAGATAGAATGTTATGTTGATTGAGGTGACTTGTAAAAATATATCTACCGTAGAAGAGTTATGTAATTTGAACTTAGGTTTTGGTTGTCTATCATATAAATTCATGTCTAATCAATAGACATTTCACATTCATGACTTCAGAATTGGGTGAAGATGTCAACAATTCTTTAGTCACATATGAAAATTTTTAACTTATTTGCACATGAACTTTTCATCTAATTATTTTCACGTGAAATATCTTGTAATTTGCACAATAATCTCTTATGTCGATAGACACTAACAAACTAAATACAAACAACACTTTTCATGGTAGAATTACCATTTTTTAAGCACATAAAAGAAGAAAAGAAAGTTGGAAAAAAGAAGATGCATCTAACTTCTCAAATTGTATTTCGAATCTAGTTTACTGATAACCCATTGCAAGCAGACCACAAGAGGATGACATTTATCTGTGTTTGTTAAATATATGCACTTTCAACTGAGTTACTTGTAGCTAGAACTAATATTTGTTTACACACAATTGATATATCCCACTTGAATAAACCAAAGATGCATATTCATGCATGCATAATGTAATTATATAACAACACATACAAATTTAAGATGAAAATCGTATGTACTCAAATACTGATTTCGTCTATGTTCCACCATTTATCTTTGCTGGCACTAGTTAAGGGAGTACAAATAGTAATTTTATATAAAAAAAGTGAAACTTGTGTGTTTTCAATAATATTCAATGCTTTTAAAAGTTTAGATTTTTCTCTTTTGATTTCCTTAACCAATGCTATAACAAAACCCTTTACATAATTCTATCTATCTAAAATACAATATTTACATAGTTAATAAATGCTGCTTTACAAAGATTACCAAGTAATCTGAATTACCTTTTAAAAAGATTACTATTTGTTAAATTATTTTAATGTTACGTTATTGTATTTAATTTACATAGGTCATGTAACTGAGAATTTATATTATATTATTTGATATATAAAAATAATTATGAGATATTATTATTTAATTTTAATTTTTATTATTCTTTTATTATTACTATAATTATTTTCATTATTATTATTTAGAATTATTTTAAAGTGATAATTATGAAGGTAATCTACATTATCGCTTTAAAGACAACGTGTATTATCTAAGTAATAAATATCACTAGCAATCATGTCTCACCAAACATGTTAATGAGAATTACCGATAATCTAGATAAATTATATCATACTGAACGTCTTAAATGTCTTTCAAATCCTTATTTTCAATTGGCAAAATATTAAAAGTAGAACAGATAAGTGTGAACAGGGTTTTGGGATAATTTAACATCAATAATTTCTCTCTCGAACTAATTTCCCTCTCGAACTAGAAATTGTATACCATCTCCACTTATAAAAATTATTTACCCTTTCTACATGATTCTAATTTCGGTAATTATACTGTTGCAAAAAAAATTTAAATAATAGCTGGTCCCAAGTCTATTAAGTAGCTCCTTATAGGCATAATAATATATTATCATAGGCTATAATTCTGATTTTTAAAATTGAAAGTAGTTGTCTAAGAAAAGTGAAAAGTGTACCTTTCTTTTGTTTTTGCCACATTTACTTCCGTTATAGTGGTTAATTACAGTTGATGGCCCCACTTCCGCCACTTTTACTTAATCGTATATAATTCTCAGATAAAATATCATTTTGGTTTCAAACCAAAATATTTTCAAAAAATAATTTTTTAAGGTGTAAAAATTTATTTGAAGTTTCTAACCATTTAAAATGTTGGACTTGGACATTTTAATATTTAAACATGTAAAGTTGACATTTATATATTTTGAATTAATAACCAAAATGTCCTTATATTTTGAATATTAAAAAAGTTCAAATTGTCTCATTATAAATTTTTTAAGTTGTGAGAGACTATTTTGTTTCTTTTAAGTTTTGGATAAAAATTAAAGTAGATATTTTGTCCTATTCTTAGTATTCTTTGTTAAAGTAAGGTACTAGAGATGATTCCTTAGCACATATAAAGAGGGAAAAAGGGTCAGTGCTATATAAATTAGCTTTACTACTTCTTGAAGCCACAATGTGAAGAGGATAAAGTGAAAAAAAAAATAGATGCATTATTGCTGGTAGTTATATGTAAACCAATTTGTTCAACATCTCGCTTTCTGACCACCGTTTGCCTTTTAGTCTTGGACTACTTGTGCAATATAATATCCTATTTCAGCAGAAAAAAAAAAAGGAAAAGGGAAGAAAGGTTTAGTATGCTTACCTTTTCCTTTTTGTCTTTGAAATAAGAGTTAGATTGATAGAGACACCTAGTAATATGTCCAAAAGTGACGTTGATTCCCCAGATAAAGATGTTTAATCTTGTAATTAATTAAATTTATGATATTTAAAGAAGTAATTATTTTGTAAGCATGACATCTTGATGATATTAGCAACTTCTTTTTTCTCTTTCTTTTCTAGCATTCACATGTATTAGCAGATCAATTAATGTAGGATACCGTCATACCGACAAGTATGTATTCTTGTGTATAATATAATCATAAATCCAAGAGGAAAATATAATTGCAGGTTAGTTACCTTTTCGGCCACGATATTATAGTAAATCAAGATTTCAAATTCATGGTGCACGAATTCTTAGACACAATGATTTGTGTATAATATTATCTCCGAGTGTTTATGGTCTTGATAGTACTATATATTGTCTCAAGTCAACAATCTATATTACTATTATTTTTCCCTCCTAAATAACCAACTTCAACATGCGCTATATATAACGTATATGGAGCTCCTTTTTGACTAAGCATAGGATCTCATTACATCCAAACAACACCTTTGATGTTGCACCGACTACAAATCCAAAAATCCCGTCTATGCGGCTGGGTAAAAAATTCACTACCTAATTTTCTTTTACGTTTTAACATCTTCTGACTTATCTGGTTATTTACTTACAATAATATAGTTACATTTCTATAATAAAGGAACAAAAATCAATGGCACGAGTTTTCATTTCATAAAATTGTGCAAATAGATTTTATAAATTTTTTTATATTTTAACTAACCATTTTCTCGTCTTCAATTTTCCACGCATCACTTTCGAGCTAAACAGCAGAGTACTCCAGACAATAAAACACTAATGTAACTTTTTTCTCTGTGGAATGGTCTAACCTATGAGACAAACCATTTCATTATCCTAAAAGCAACTCATAACCTAACTAGCTATAAGATGTCATGTAGTGTGTACATATACATAGATGTCTCTGATTAATTATATTGTTCTTATGTGCTACTTTATTTCAATAATTATCTTTTAAAGAAAAAAAACTTAAAGTCGATAGGTCCACTTAACATGTTTGTTTATATAAGAATCCTTTTCTTTTTTAAGTGTGAACCGTATTTAAAAGTAAGGATGGTCAAAATTCTAATGATTTAGACCTTTTGATTATAGAAACTTTGATATCATACCGAAAGTCATCAAAAGTTTAGATAGACAATTAATTGATTAATTTTGTATGTATGGGAATACAGGAACTACCGGAGCACCAAAGAAGCGATGCAGTTAGCGCAATGGTCTATGAGGCGAATGCAAGAGTGAGGGACCCAGTGTATGGTTGTGTGGGAGCCATATCCTCCCTTCAGCAGCAGGTTGATGAGCTTCAGACCCAGTTGGCACTTGCACAGGCAGAGGTTGTCCACATGAGGATGCGCCAATTCTCACCACCCTCATCATCAAATCACCACCACCCATCATCATCATCACTGCCTCCTGATGATTCATCGCCAGAAGAGAATAACGACAACAACTTTTGCCAATCAAGCACCAAGTCCCTCTTTGCCATGGACATGGTCCTTGATCATCAGACCAACATGGGGCAGTCCTTGTGGTCATGCTAGCAACCTACCTTAATTAATTTATTAATTAATCATTTAGCTTATGGGAGTGCATATATATATTAGGGGAAAATTGTCCTTTATTAATGGTGATATGTGTAAATTGACCCCTAACATTTCATAACTGTGTAAATTGACCCTTGAATGACCATACTACCATTATCCTCATAAAAAAAAAAAGAAGCAAAGGAAGGAGAAAGAGATAAAGGTAGTTGAATCATTTAAGGGTTGATTTGCATTGTTATAAAATGTTAGGGTGTAATATAAACATTTTTAAAATTAAGGGGTATATTGTACGTGACATATATATATATATATATATATATATATATATTGTTCGAGGGAGCAAAGTCTATATATTAATATGCATGCATACATATATGCCTTCACTTTATTTTATTTTCTTATGATTATTATCACGGGCTTGCTTTATTGTCTGCCTCATTAGTACCTTTTTCTGCTTTGTATCACTCACTTTATTTTTTTTTGGCCCTTCTTATGATATACTGAAGGACATCCATTTATCTCTCTGTGACCAAGAGATGATAATGATGATTAGTTAGCCTTCATGTAAATGTCAAGACTTGTAATTATGAGTAATTATATCAATAGTATTAAGTTGACTGGTTCCTTTTTACCTCTTCTTCACTTTCTATCTGGTCTATATGTGTGGGAATCAAAAATCGTTTTGGCACGTACAGGTCTGTTAATGAAGAGAGAGAAAGAAAAGAGTAGAGACTTAATAAAGCTTGACCGCCGTGAAAATAATTAATTATGTCTTGTGGAAATTTTGTAAAACTACTTATTTTTTTTTCCCTTTCCAATCTTCCGCTTTCTTTATGCCAATTTAATTATTGAATTAATGAATTCTTTATGATGATAAAATTACCAAGGGGAGGGTAATATAGGTGATTACACCACTTACCCATTTACTCAACTATATCATTCAAATTAAGCCGGGTAGAGTGAGTCAATTTTTTGCAAAAAATAAAAAATAAAAAAAATTAGGTAACCCAAACTAACCCAACCTGCCACCATTTCAGTTAACAGTGTATCCTTAGAGTGGTGCGGTGGGGCGAAAACACAAGCAATGGACGTACCAACCAATGTGACATTGAAGCGGCGCTCACTGTTGAGTAAGATCAAAAAGCATGGTGGAGGGAGGGGGAAAGAGAAAAAGAAGGCAGAAGATGAAACTAAAGATATATAAAAAAGGTAATTTCAATATCTTTTATTAATTTTTATAAGCCAAGGACCATTTTGGTCCCCAACAAAATAAGGACCAAGTTATCCTCCTCCTCACTTTTGTTAAGTTACCAACAAGTTTTTCTATTGGTAATGCAAAAATAATTGACAAAAACGATGACGAGTTTCTAAACCAAACAATGATGGATTTGCAAAAAGTTGTGACTGGAGTATTATCGATACATTATTGACGGATAAATAAATCTGGTGGTAACAATTATTGGTGAGGTATTTACAGAGGGATTTGTTATGATAAGAAAGTCGTTTGAGACTAAAAAATTAGTTCATTTGAAATTTTCCATAATCAGACGACAATTAAGTTCAAAAAATGAACTGCACAAAAAAAATTTCATCCACTTTCATTCTAAAAAAAACTTTAACTTTTGCTACAATAATCATAATTTCCATGACATGCTCATGCTTAGTATGAGAACCATCAAATTTCGTGATGGTTTTTAAACTGCTCATTAATAAAATAGCGATAAATAGTGCAATTAATACATGCTTAACAGTAGTGCTTTGAGTCATAAGCTAACATATCCTAAAGATTCAGACAACAATAAATTAAGCATTTAATGTATATTAATGTTATCCTTTGGGAGTAACACTAACACACATAACATAATTGATGTTAATATAATACATTAATCTAGCTATTGAGGTATGCTAATTAGATTTATCCACTATATTTGGATATGCAAAAAAAACAATTAGACATGTCAATTACTAACAATTATGTTCATTAATTATAAGAATATATAATCAACCTTTGGATAGATCATAGAATTATCTCATAATAATAAACTTCAATTTACCCTCACAAAATAGTTTTCATTTAACGTCCACTCTATAGGTAATTGAAATAAAACATATGAGTATTTGGAATTATTAAACATAAAGATTCGACCACTTCGGTGATTAACAAATCTATCATAAAAAATAATTCAAAAATTCAATTATTCCATGAAATCACGGCATGACTTTAATTTACCCACACATAATAACATCATATATAAACATCTAACCTTAAGGGTAACTGAAACTTTTATAATTTCTAACAAATCATCTTAATATAAAATTTAAATTATAAATAATCATTTATTAATACAATATGATCAATTATTTATAGTAAATATTTACTCTTTTCATAGAATCACGTTTACAATTTATCACAATTCACATAATTCAACAGGGATATCATAATTTAAAATACTTTACAATTTAAATTTATTCTTCTTTAAGATTTGATCACTTTAATGACTAACGAATCATTCATCATATAAATTTTAATTTGAAATAAGTATTTAAATAAACTGCAAACATAAATATTATTACAATTTAATCAATTATTTTTAATAAATATTTAATTAGTATATTCATAGTATATACATCTTGAATTTATTTATTCAAAACCATAAATGAATAAATAAACCAATTAATAATAATAATAATAATAATTTGTATTTACTTATTTATTTTTTAAATACATAAATAAATAACCACATTTTCGTGTGTTTCCTGACTTAAAAAGAAAAAAGAGTACAGTGAAAAGAGACAAAGGTTTCAACAATTTGATTCACATGGCAACATAATTTTTGGCCATGCGTGTCCATCGGTTATTATGATGGTTTTCGACAAATCAAACATGGTGACATTCATAACATTTTATGTTCAAATATCATCAAACCCCGGCTCCAAATATATGATGTTCCAAAACTTAGTATCACATTTCAAAAGAAATTATGGAGATGGTCTATGCCAATTAACAGGATTATTCATTTAGTCACACAATCCATTATACATTCTTAACAAGAATATTGAATATGGTTTATGCCAATTAAAATCTGAAACATAGAATGAATAAAACACATCAATATTCATAGGAAAAAGATGAGTTCTTAAACCTAAAGCTTTGATCCCAAATGTAAGTAATAATTGATTTATGTTTATGCATTAACAATTATCATAAACACACTATATATTAAGATCTAGAATTTTGTAATTTTCACATAGATTATATTAAGAGAGTGTACTGTTATTCATGGAAAGAAGTCATTTCCTTACTTAAAGATCAATCAACACTCTATAGACTTAAATGAAGAAACCAATCCCTGAACAAATAGAATATAGAAGATGACGATTTCTCCCTCTTGACCACTTTCTTAATAATACAATATTGAAATATTGAACTCTAATGCTTGGTAGAGAGGACTACATCCTTTTTTTATATAGACATGAAATAGTGCTTCCATCATACCTATCTCAAATGTCATGTCTATTTTTCATATAGTTATGTCTTTACATACATGATTATTTATAATTAATAATGCCTCTTCAATTAAATTGTCAATAAATTTAGCATTTTTATCATTATTAAACTATATATTATATGAGACACAATTATATATATTAGGATATAATTCTTGCATTCTCTTTAACAAAATGGTTCTCAACATATATATGCTTCTAGTCAAGCTCACATGCTTTGGGGGGCACTTTTCTTGAAAACACTTCCATGTTCGAGTCTTGATTGCAAAACCTTTGTTATTAACTTTACGATTAATAGTAAATAAAATTTGAATGCCCAATTTACTATAAAAAGTGAATTTGACCATGTAGAGGAGGGTTTTTTTTTTTGGGCAAAACTCTCTCTTCATGTTCTACTTCAATCCAAATAATCACTTTGACTCATGCTTTTAAAAATGTTTAATTTTATTATCAGTGTGTTACAACGAGTCCATTTTGTCATTTTTTTTTACATTTAACCATTTTTAAATAATAGCATTACTCACATTAAAAAAATACAGTTAAATGTAAAAAAGACCAAATTAGTTCATTTTAACAAATAAAATACCAAATTGAACTTTTTTTCAAAATTATGAGCGAAAGTATATATTCGAGAGAGTTTTGACCTGATGACTTCTTGCTGCAATATGCGTTGATTGTTATTTAATTCCTTTTCCCAAATTCAGTAAGTATGTGCAACTTTTTTTTATAGGTATAAGAAAAACTCAAATCCTCAAAGAGAAGAACATCTTAAACCAACCAGTTAAGGCAAGCCACAAGGGCAACCAACAAGTAAAAAAAAAAAAAAAAAAACATTTTCCTACAATCTACAAGATACCCGACTAGCCCCAAGAACCACTAAGGCATCCACTAACAAAAACACAACAAGCATCTCATTTCTCTGAACTCTTTTTTTCTTTCTTTCTAGAACTAGAATGCGATCCAAAATCTTCATCAACATTTGGACCTTTATTTAGAGAGGTTAGGGCCCTAATCACTTCATCCCCAGTTAAGAAGAAGAAGAAAAAAAAAAGCCCTTTTCCCGGGAACTGTGTTTTCTTTGCTTCTTTGAGTTGAACCCTATTGATAGTATCCTCTTGATCAAAAAGGTTCTGAACATATATCAGCTTCTAGTCAAGCTCAAGTGGTTTGGGGCACACATTTCTTGAAAACACCTTGGTTCCTTTTTCTTATTTTTTTTGCTTTGTTTTCTTCCATTTTTCCTCTTTGATTTATGGATCAAATCAGCTTATATACGCAATGCTTATCATAGCCCATCAAAGGGTCTAATTAAGGTCAGGCCCATTGAATGATTCATATCCACCTCTAGCATAGGACCACTCTTATACTTAACCGTGGCATTAATGCCACCCTCCTCTATAAAACTAATGAGATAAATTAATCACATCCACAATTTCGGGTTGTTGTTTCTAAAACACTAGATGGGCTTGACAATTAAAAGTTGCCCAAAGATAGAAATCCTAGGTCCCTTGCACCACTTTCAAGCTCTAAATTGTCAAATTTGTCCTTAGGCTCTTCACAAAAGTAGTGCAATGACATTTGAACCCTCCCACAAAATAAAAGATACAATGATTAGAGTTCTATTTTTTTTTTTTTTACAAGATTAGAGATCTAGAATTAAATGTATGATCAAAATGCATAACTAAGGTAAGTGCTATATTTATGCAAGAAATTTATTTAAGTCTAAATGAATGACACAACCAAACATGTTGCAATTGACATACAACTGACATAAAAGAGGGATGTGACACAAAATGTGAAGGTTAGTTAAAAGGGAGGTGTTGACCCAACCTGAACTCAAGTAAAAGGGGGTTGAGCCAAGTTTTTTGTTTTTTGGTACATTATCTCGTCCGTCAATCAACATGTCAGATTTTGTGTTATTCATTCATTTTTTTAATATAATTTTTTAATAAAAATATTTTTTTAATATTTTCATAAAAAAATAAATTGATAATATAATAATACTTTTAAAAAAATAATATATATTATAGATAAGTCAAGTCGATGGGTTAGGTTGGTTTTATAAATCACTCATTTGCGGGTAGTCGAGTCAATATGTATGTCCAAATGAGAGATTATTATATTTGTGGCATTTATGTGTATAATTGTATATTATGATCTATCATAAAGTTTGACTCAAATTAAATTCATCTGATAAGATTAAATTATCAGGCCTTAAATCATCTCATTAAATACGGTTAAAAGTATGACATCATCTAAGGGCCTGTTGGTTTATGTGTTTGTGCACTCTGAACGTACGTTTGCACACCCCACAATCAAATTGGACAGTACTTGTGTTGTATGGTTTTCAACTTGTGTTAGACTTACTTTTGGAAGCCAGTAGAATCACGTTTAGTGGAATTGAATTTAAAGATGCTTTTCAGTTTGGGTTTTGGACGTGAGATGAATTATTACCATTAAACCCTCGTCATCCACCTCTCATCAATCTTTTCTATCTCACTCACTCAATTTATTATGCCCTTTCAAGTAATTATATCTCTAAAGGTAATTTTACTTTATCTCATTCAAACAAAAACAGTTCTCTCAAACTTACTTTTAAAATATTCAAACTAAACACAAATCAATTCTTTGAGACTGAATTCTTCTAAAAGCAATTCCTTAAACTTAATTTTTTTAAACTTAATTCTTCCAAAAGTTAAAACCAAGCGGGCCCTAAATTGATTTGATAAGGTTAAAGTATTACCCAATTATTAATTTTAGAAACTAGGATATATACAATTATAAAAGGCTATGATCTCCAAGTTATACGCATATCTCTTTTCTTGACATCACATCATCAAAATAGAGAATGTCACAATCTTTAAAGAACTCATACATATCAACTTAGAAGTTTAAGAACTACATACTCTAATATCTTTTTTATGGTTCTTCCTTTTGTACCCGAAGTTTTTATGAAGTTATCAATACCTCCTTATATTTGAACAATTCTGATTCAATTACAAATTTAAAACAATAAACAATTTGAGTTAGTCGATGTTTTCGGTATTACTGTTGACAACAAATAATTCGACAAGTCCACCTTGTTTCAGGATCTCAATTGGGGGAACTGAGATGGTTCCTCTTGTGGAGTCTTAGAAACGTAATTATCGAAGAGTCGAAGAAATGTATCCCTTGTGTCAATGCACTGTTCATGACAGATGGTACCGTAGTTGTCAATTTAGGACTTTTATTAATGTAAACTCAAACTTTCAGTTCTAGAGTGATGAGTACAAAAAATAATGTTAGAACACTTGAGTATGAATGCCAATTTATGGATTTTGTAAGTATACAATCAAGTTTCAATTCCGAAGTGATGTGCTCGACAGTAAATGTATAGAAACTTGACGGAATGAGTAATGTACAGAATTACTTGATAGTTTGAACTGTCAATGCCAATGTGGGGCTTTTGTATGCAACTTAATTGTTAGAACCAAGTTCTAGTTCTAGAGTTAGTAGCACAATAGCAATTACTAAGAACAAATTAAGAGTTGCTTTTATGTTGTTTGTTCATTTAAGTTTCAGTTCAAGAGTGAAGAGTAAAAGAACTAATGTATAGAAACTTAAATTATAGGAAATAATGTCTTACAAACAAGTTTAATATGACAAAAATTACAAATAAAGGTAAAAAGGAAAAGATAAGATGTTTAATCTTAAAAAGGGAAAAGAAAAGGTGATGTTCAGGATATGTACTTGACTTTTCTCGTACTTGACTCTTGGATGCAACGTAACTGCTTTCTAGCGCCTTTGTGTTATTATTCTTGAATTTAAATTTTGGGCACCAAATGATGCTTCCTAAGGAGAAAACCTCAAAACGCAGTGCTTTGATTGTCCATGTGTCTTCAATCCAACGAGTCACTTGTCATGTTGTCAGCCCTCAGATCTTCTAGTAACTGTTATGATCTTCAGAAACCTTTATCCGTGTCAACTCCACGTGTCAAGTCTTGGACCCTTGGATGAAAATGTAACTGTCGTCCATCTCCACATCGTCATGCCACGTGTCGTGTCATGGACCATTGGATCGTGAGTACCCGTCACCCTTCATAACCAAGTCGTCATGATCAATCTGTAATGTATTTGGTCAAAGACTTAAGAAATTTTCTAAGTTCTTCGTAACATTAAGGTCCTGTGGTTCTTATATTCCATTAGTCCCCCACTCTAGCACTAGGTGCCATTGGCACTATTACAACCCATAGTGTCGAGCTCAATTTTTCATGAGGAAAAATAAATTTTTAATATAACAGTGGGACATTTGGCAAAATCTTAAATGCTATGGTATCTATATCCTTAAAATTTGCGGGGTACCAAAGTAAACCCCCTTTTTATAGATGAATGAGAGCTCCCAAAAATCTTAACAATGGGGGGGGTTTGAGATCAAGACAAAGACTAAAATACAAGAGACGCCAACAAACTAAACCTAATATCAATTCATTTATGGATACAGGTAGATTTTTGGGTCTAGTTTATTTATTTTATTGATTGTCATCATGGATTATAAAGAATTAAAGTTAATCCTAAATAATTTAGTTTAGCTTTTAAAGAACAACAAATTAAACTCTATGAATTGAGATTCCAACCAAGACTGAATAGCACTTGATATAGTTGCATGTCAACTAGTTGCTTTATCTTCTTTTACTTTTGGTCCAATATATATAAATTGCTACGATGGTTGACCAAAATACAAATTGCTATTATTGCAACATTGATATGCTACCATATCCTACAAAACCCCATAGTAGTGAACCATAAAGTACAGTGCCCTGTGGTTAGGGTCACCACCACCGAAAGAACTTTCCAAATTTCTTGCAAGAATGTTGTCCTCATATTTTGGGATTGAGTAATTTTGGAAAATAAGAAAAAAATGAAATTAGTCAACCAATTAAAACTACAATAGTTTTTTTCCTACAAAATTAATACAACGGGGGCATCTTGGGAGTGTGTGGGTACCCTTCATCTTGTGGTTTCTGTTTTGGGTCACAATCAGAGAGGCAAGATAAGACGCCCCCCCCACCTGTCACCGACAAATCTTTCTTGATAACTTTGATTTCGTTTTGTGTACTTGAGTAGTTCTCAAACATACATAAGGGGTACATCATTTGAAAAACGTTACCAAATTCAACATTTTTTTAACTAAATGATTGAACTTTTATTGTATATTTTCTATTTTTTTTAATTATCTATTTTTTATTTTTTAAGATTTTAAAATATTTGTCAACTTATAACATTTAGATATGGTTATTTTTTTTTTCATTCATACTCCTAATGGTAACAAAACATTTATTAGCATAATAAATGTAAAGAAAGTAATAAATGTACTGAAAAGAGAAATTTATTTTTTTTAGATAGGTTAATTTTATCAATTCATACTATTTTATGCATTTACCAATATTTTTTTTTTTACCTTTGTGTGTAGTGTTTGATTTTAGAAAGTTAAAATGAAATGGATAGAGTATATAATTGTGCCATGTGTATTTTATATGGTGTAGAGTATCGTTCTGACCTACTTAATATTTATTATTAAATGAGATATAATAAGGCTCACACCCCACTCAAATATCATCAAATGGTTAATTGATTATAATTGACGCAATGTAGTATTTCATATTTTAAGTACACGTAACATTTTTTAATATAAATTCTAGTCGTCCCTTGGGACACTCAGAGCTTGTTGAGTAAGGGTATATGATTGAATTGATGGTAAATAATAGAACTGAAATGGAATGGAAAAAAAAAATGTAGAATTGAGCCTAAGAAAAGTGAAGTAATTATTTTAATTTATTATTTGAATATTTTAGTGAAATTGAATTGAATTGTGATAATTATAAAATTTTATTCCTATAATTAATACCCTATCAACAAGTGAAAGAAAAGAAACTATAAAACTATTGGAATGAGTAAATAAATAATCACTTAATTTATCTGTGTATTATTATTAAAATTAAATAGGACACCGCCCCAAATCATAATTGTGAAAAATAGGCTCAAACCAACCGGTTTGACAGATGAATTGGCAAGCAGATCGGTCTGAATTGCACAATGAATCTAATATGCACTCACAACGATGTGAACTAGCGTGAACCGGTGTAAGTCAGTGTGAATCGGCTCAGTTCCGAGTTCTCCATTGGTCCAATGTAAATAAGCTAAAAGATATTTAACTTTTATTAAACATGTGATTTTTATAGTATCCCAACAATTAAATTATGTTAAATTGCTAATTATTGATATCATTTTATTGCACTTATTTAAATTTTATTTTAATATATTTATTTAATAAATTTTGCTAACAAATGTTTCTAAGAAATTAAAAATGATTAAATTTTTCTCATAAACTTAAAAGTTTATCATTTTGACTTCCTTAGTTAATATCCTTATTTAATTATATCTATTTTGAGCAACTAATTGAACCAGTCATCCACTGATTGAACTAGTGATTCAATACTTCAGTCGAGTAGATTATTAGATCGAGTATAATAACTATGCCCCCAAACCTCCCAAATTGATGGGAACAAAAAAAAAGTAATTTTTTTTGGAAATGTAATTTTTTTTGGAATTGAGTGGAGTTTACTGCTTCACTAATGACTCCACTCAATAACTAAATCATCAATATAAATAATAGAAGCTTATCAAATTTCTTTGGACTTCATTCTATCCTAAACCACCAATCCAAACATATCCTAATTAACCATTTGAGTATCCTTATACATAAGGTTCCTACTTGTATGAAGCTAGCTAACTCAAATGTTATTGATGCTAATTCATAAACCAAACAGCTTATCGACATAAATCAAACAAAGTCAGGAAAATACTAATTGATATCAATGAAAGCAGGGCTAAAATGCTCCATTGAATTGACAACGAATTGATCATTCCTTGTTACTATGTTTTAAAGGTATAATTATTGAAGTAGTTCATCATTGATCTTGTGTGTTAATTATTCAAAGTTGTGTCAATGATATCAATGTTTTATACGTTTGTAATTAATATCCATCACACAATATTTTCTCCACATTTTTATATTATTTCTTTTGGCTAACATTATTGCTTTTATGGCAACCTCCAACCCCCAATATGATCATACAAAGCCAAATATTCAATCAATCACTTTGATGGAAATCCATTATAAATTAATAATGCGAATTGGGGTCAACTTAGAGAGGGTAATGAGAATGTTTCGGTCACTACGGCGCAGTAGTGCTTTCTTACGATTGTAAGAACGCTTGCTTGTGACACCCATTTACATTTTTTCCTCCCTTTATATTCAGACTCTATTATGAGTATGGGAAAAAGAAATTGAGATATGAAGCCATACACTTCCACATTTCTTGTAGTTATATACGTTCAAATTGGACTCGTAGAAGCTGCCATATGACTCTAACTAAGCGCCTAATATTCACCACTTAATTAATTACTTGCCTTCCCTGCCTAGCTTGATTTGAGTTATTGTATAAATGTAAATGAACGATTTTGAACATGTTTAAATTGACTTAAAATAAAAGTATTTTTTTTTAGAAAAAACAAACAAACGTTAAAATTGAACTTAAAAAGGTATTTTAAAAAAAGTTAAAATAACGCATTTTTTTAAAAAAAAGTTTGCAATCCTCCCCTTCTTAAAAAAAATTGATAATATAAGTGATTTGTGATTTGTAATAAAAGTACCTCACAAATGAAAGTAAAATTCTTAAAAAGAATATACACTAAAAAGATTTAAGTAACAAAAAATACTTTTTTAAAAAGTCAATCCAAATGGACCCTTTATATCTTAAAACATCCACTTATATAATACTTAGTTATTTGAATTTGTATGGACAATACGATGGTTCATCCATATTGTTAAAGTTCAATTTAGTTTTATAAAAAAACTGATAAGAATCAAACTATAAAATCACTTAATTATAGAAACTCTAATATAATATATGAACTATTTTTTTCGAAAGATTAAATTGTTTGCACAGATAATATAAATGAATAATTTTATATATATTTTTATCAACTTATTTGTGTGTTATAGTGTTAGAGTTAGAGCACAAACAGCAAAGTAACAAATCGGGACAAGAGAAGCAAGGAGTGCATAAGCTTGTGAAACAAGGAACTTGACAGCTAAGAAGTTAGTTAGGCTGTTAGAGAAGAAGTTTGTAGATGTACAGCTGTAGCTTAATATCCAAGTAACACACAATATGTATATGTATATATATACTAGCAATATAGCAATGATGATAATCGATCATTCTCTTCAATTCATTTTCTGATTCCACTCAATTTTTCTTACTACTGCAATACTTTTACATATAGATCTGTCAAAACAATAAATACTTGCATGTTTATGGAGCACATTTAATATGTGTTTCATTAGTATTATCTACTATTGATTTAAATTTATAGTATTTGAAAAATATAAAAGAAAACTACAAATTATTAGTTAATAATACTCATAGAACACACATTAAATGTGCTATATGAGAATGCAAATATTTTTCTGTCAAAACTAAATATAGAGTTCATTTTCATGTAACGGGTTAACTTGATGTAAGACACTGTTGACTTAATAATCATGCATCTAATACTAGACCATATCCTATTACTAAAACACTCGTAAAACACTTAATTCATACCCATGCTGATAAATATTGGTAGGATTAAATACATTGCTAGGGAATGGATTGTCTAACGAAATCACCAACATTTTACGTGACCTGATTATATTATATGTAAGATTTTATCCTTAGTGAATAATGTAGAGCTAGAAAGAAGTACACCAAATGCCTAATTAATGGCGAAAATTATTAAAATAGTAATTTACGCCTAACAAAGTGACGTGAAATTTGGATACATAAGCATTCATTCCCAACCAGTTGAAATTTTTTTCTCAAGGCCTAATTACATATATATAATTAACAAATTAAAATCACATGGCCAAACAGTGGTGCAATCATGGCTAAAGCAAACTAGACGATGAACATGGAGATTATCATCAGACCATCAAGATATCTAGAAGGAACAAGGATACTTGTAGGTAGAATCTGAAAAAGATTAAAATTATTAGTCTGCCACTTTGAATCACATAAAGTGTGTTCTTATATCGCTCAGTAATCAATCTATTTTGACTACAAAAAGCTAATTTCTGATATAGAAGATAGGGCACGGCCCCACCAAGTTAAAAAATAGCATTGAAGAAAATACTGAGTGATGGTCCAGCCCATGGCATGCAAAACATATATATGTAGATAATAACTCTTTGCATATATACATACCTCACAATATATCCATTGCTTTATATATCCAGTTGTTAATTTCATAATATTAGTGATTTTATTATTACAAGGAAGTAGAGAAATTTATTGTGAACACAAAAATTATAAGCTAAAGCCTAAACTAATGTTCATCCAAGTAACAGTTACCTCTCCAAAAAGTCTTGATTGAACATGATGGCAATGAGTGAGGAAGATAACTATGAAAATGACACCACTAACAAGCATACGAAGTTGATAGTTCACAGAAAACCAATGTGTTACCTAGAAAAGTGTGCCCATCTAAAAGAGAAATTATTACATACTCATAAAACATTAACAAACGATAAAATGACATTTTAATTTTAATTACTAATACTTCACTTTTATCTAAAATATAATATTAATAAGGAGTATACAATTTCTCTTGGCACTTCATAATCCTACAATAAATTTTCAATTTTAGTTGTTTTTAAAGAGCACGACATTTCAACAAAGTAGGGGCCGGGGCTCCATTATATTTTGGGAACAGTCAAGAGCTATATATGTGACCTACTTATTTATTGCACATTAGATGAAGAGGAGAGAGAGAGGGGTTAATAGTCCTTAACTGTTTGATTTTGTTGTTATTTGTTGCATTTATATGCCTAATTAAATTCTAATGAATTATGAATTGGAGTACAATACGAAAGACCCTAAAAACAAGGACATTTTCCAATTCATTCATATTCTTGAATTTTTTTTAACGAAGATAAGAACCACGTTTGAGAGATGCCTGCTGGTTTAGATAAGGATAAATATAATATCCATCCTTGGCATGGCATATCGTACCTCTCATGGAATTAGAATTGAATTCGGTAATCATTTAAGGCATTGGAGAAAAAACACATTTTTTCTTTTCCATTGCCCATGTTTATGCCATTAGAAGGAAAATAAAAAAAGACACAAAATTTCACCAAATAACTCTTGAACCAATCCTTAAACCGCATGAATTAATTGTAGAGTAGAAGTTGCTTAACCCATACAAGCAACGGCATAAATCAGAACTTACAATGTAAATACAAAATTGTAGCAAATGTTACTATTAAAATATGGCAAGAAACGAGATAATTGAGAGAATAGAGACAAGATAAAAATTTTTGAATTTCATTATTTGTAAAAATGTTATTGGTATTAGTATGATATATGCTTATATAAATTAATGATCTTAATTTTTTGATTCAAAATTAATGAGTATAATTAATCATTACTTAATTGTTGAGTATCATCTGTCAAACTTACTAACTATTACTAATTCTAACTGCAATGTAATAATTCCAACAAAACTAGAAACAAAAATAGCTTGACTCCTCGTTTGATAATTCTTTAGTAATTAAAAAAAATCCTAGGGCTTTTTTGGTATGGATCGGCACGGAAGGAGGAATAATTCAATATACATCATGTGAAAACGCTGGAGGTGTAATTTGCACTTTTTTACTTTTGGGCTTTAATCGTAGAAATGCTGAGAACATTTTTAGATTTTTTTTCAAAAGCGTGTAGCTATTGCAAAAGAGTTTCGAAAGTTAAAGTCTTAAATCTCTCTCTCTCTCTCTCTCTCTCTCTCTCTCTCTCTCTCTTTTATCCAGTGATAAATACATGAGACATCTTTTTAGTTCTTCCATTTTGAATTCGACCTATGGTCCAAAAAAAATTTACATCAATTTGTTATAATATTTTTAATTTATACATCAATTTAGTCTTATATTAATATATAATTTAATGAAAGATTTGAGGTCAAAATTATTAGAATATGACTAAATTAATGTCAAATTATAAAGTGTAGTTAAGACTAAATTAATGTTAAAAATTGTGAGAACTATACATCGATAAGAAAATTAAAATCTTTGAATTAAATTGATGTCATTTATTATTTTAAAAAAATTAAACTAGTCTCAACTCCAAAATACTAGGACTGAAAATAATATTTAGTCTAAATAGAATTAATGCATAACCGAACATAAGTTTTTTCTCTTATCCAACGGGCCTTTGCCCATTATTTTATTCATATTATATTCCACAACCAAATGAAGAATAATTTCTCTTCTTGCTATTTACAGGATTGGCACCCGCAAGTGAATGGAAAAGCTATACATATTAATTACCTATAATTCAAACCATTGAAAAATAATAAAATAAAATAGAAAACTATAGGATCGTTTTTCATAAAAGAATACAGACCAAGTTATTGTAAAAAATAATAACTACATGACAAATCTAAAAATAATAATTAATGAAACTCAATTAGGAATAAAACATAAATTGGCGATATTATAATGACTAAAATATAAAAAACAAACTGAATTATAGAAACTAAAATAATTAAAATTAATAAAAAAATTTAGAGATAAAATTATATTTAAACCTTATTTTCAATAAAAAATCAACCTATTACACTAAAAATATATATTAATTAATTAATTACATAGAATTGTGGCACAACAAATTCTTATGTTATTGTGTTTAGTGTTTAGTGTTTAGTTGAGTGACTTTCTCAACCTGCCATAGGGAATCAATGAATCTACAATATATAAAATGTAAAATAAAAAAAAATCCACTAGTTTTATAAAATTCTGCCAGATATATAATATATTTTAAATTATTATTTCAAATTATATATGTCTTTCATATTTTAGATATACGTAAATTAGTTTTTAAAATGGATGACTAGTGGATTATTAGTATGCTCAAATCTCATTTTCAGAAAATTTTATATATAAATATATTTTTCTTTTAAAAAGTCACGTAAATCTCATTCTCAATTTTCAATCTTCATATATGCAGGTCGACATCAATCTCTCCACATATGCAACTCTCAATACACAAATAGAAGAAACTAATTTAATTTAGTATTTTCCTTGTATTGTATATTTTCTTCAAAAAGTAATACTAGTTAAATATTGTGTGTTGGCATGGCACTAATTAAAATCTGTTATTATTGTTATTATTATTATTATTATTATTATTATTATATGATAAGGAAGAGGTTAATATTTGTCAAAGCATGAAAATCTACTAAAATAGTGACACATGCATTCCCTCATCTATATATCATTCTATGTAAATGTAAAAATGCTGCTAGAATATATGAGAACTGGAATTATTTCCGACTAGTGGCTTTCATTAATCATCAAAATGAGTGAATTACATCAATAGCAAGAATTGACTTAAAACAGTANCCCCCCCCCCCCCCATAGAAATTCCTTAACAAATTAAGATGCCTCTATCAAAATTAACATCCAAAAATTACAAATCTACACTTGCTGGTTACACCGCCATGCAATTAGAGTTTTACATCTACGTGCTTGATTAATTATCAAATTAGCATACAATAGAAAATTATAGCTACATATATAGTGATTCTCTCTTTCTCCTCCTATTCACCCCTCCACTAATTTAAAGGCCACATGTGCTTGAGAAAGCAAGGGCTAAATCGTGTTTAATCAGTGATATATGGTAATTAGTAATTAATTTAAGCTCTACATATCTTCTGGAGACGAGTGAGATAAATAGACCAGACTTGCCATGGCCTCTTGCAGCCAATCCTCCTCATCATTCTTTAACTGCAGAAAAAGAGAAGGAAAAAAAAAAAGAAGAAACATAAAATTGTCATAATTTAATCAGGATATATGTGCCAAAATTGTTTTTGCATTTAGGCATGCAAGGCGGATCTAGTAAAAAGCTTTCTCTTGCTTTGTTGTATTAAATGTGTCACACATCAAAATTATGGACCCTAACAATGATGTGTGATAAATAAGATAAAGTTCTTGCTCTAAAATCACTTTAAAATTTTTTTGGATTTAGTATAAAAATTTAGCAGAGAGAGAGAGAGAGGGAGATATTATTAAAAATGTATAGTTTCTAATTAATCAAAGGTTAAAGTTCAAGAACTTTTAAGAGCATTATTAATTAATTATTCTATAGCATGACATTTCATTATCGTCTGTGTAGATTCTCCCTTCCCTTCATTGGATATATATCCGTATTAACAGCGAATAGAATGAAAGTTACCTGGAATTGGATTGAATCAGCAGCATAAAAGTCTTCTTTGAGATGATGATGATGATGATGATCATCATGATGATGATGCTTTTTCGACGCCATGTCTTCCTCGCATAGCTCGTTGTTTCTCGCAAACCTTCCCCTCACTCTGACTCGCCGATCGGCCAAGGTTTTCCGGCACGCATACTGCCAAATAAAAGAAAATTAGATGAGCGAGTGAGTGTTTGATTGATTGATTGAGTTGGCACGTGTAAAGCGAGCGTGTGAAATTAAGAGAATAAGACCTTGATGGTTTTGTTGAAGTTTCTTTGATTTCTTTTCTTCAAGTATCGGAGAATTCTTTCCTTCCTCTCTTCTTCTGAGTACCTCCCTACTTTTATGTTAGGCTCTTCAACTGCTGCCATTTGGTTGCCCCCCTGAACTCCCTGCAGCGCCTCACCGGTTAGTTTCCAACATACAAATAATTAATAGCATTCAACAATTAATTAAAGTCTCCTCATATCTACGTACTACTAATTAATTAAACACTATATATATGCATATATATCCTTATATGTATGTATGTATGTATGTATGTATGTATGTATATGTACCCAATTGTCTCTGGCAGCGTTTGCATAAGCAGAAGCATGGGCATGGGCATGAGCATGAGCATGAGCATGCGGCGGCTTAACATCCTCCACAAAAGCGCAGCATTCTTCCCCGAAGTCACCGAGGAGGAGGCGTGGCTGGTACCTGAAGCTACTCTGGTGGTGGAACATGCTGTCATACAGCTCCATTTTGCAGTTTGAAATTGCCGGCACGGCAAAGTCAGAAGCACCACCGCCCACCACTTGCTCTCCCAAGCAATTCGTTGGGACCCAGCTGGGAGACGACACGCCGGCGTCACACTCAAGCGACAGTACGTGATCAAGTGCTGCACCCCCGATGGGATGGTGGTGGTTAATCATGAACGCATCGTGGTCTTGAGGGTGGGCGCCGCCGCCCCCCCACATGGCGGCATTAATGTTGTCCATAAGGACGGCGTTGTTGTCGCTGAGCGGGGCTGCGGAGAAGTCTGCCAGATCGTGGGCCCCGGCTGCAAACGCGTAGCTTGAGTAGAGCTGAGGGACGGATGCTGCTGCGGCGGCCATGGAAGAGGGGGAGAGGGGCATGGGAGGTTTTAATTAGTGAGGGTGGGATGGGGATGGATGTGAGGGTGTTTGTTTGTGTTTGCGGCTTTTAATTGATTTTGCTGCTATTTTGGTTTGTGGCTTTGAGTGGTATATATAT